>JAXGGA010001403.1:0-155043 GCA_038373865.1 Uloborus plumipes
CATTTTGTTGAACAAAAATGTCTGTTACCCTTTATAAATGTTAAGTGTGGGATTGCTAATAATGTGTTACTTGTAACAATTGCTCTGAAAGGATCAAGTATCCCCAAGTGTATTTTTCAAACATATTTCAAAGTTATAGCAAAATAAGCCACAAATTGTTACTGCTTATACTCGCAACATTCTTTCGAATCTTCTTTAAAATACGTTAAAACAATGCGTGTATCGTTAAGTTTCTGCTAGAAATTTCTGGAGACTTCTTTGATCTATAATCTAAAAAGAGTATATAAACTCTGAGAACTGTCAAGGACACATAACCTCAAGAGCAAACTATCACGAGGATGTTCAACTAGTATCATCTGACATTTGAAGATGTTGACCAATCATAGCTGTACGGTAATTTTGCCATTATTAAAGTTTTCAGTTCCGAAGTTTGAGAGAAAACAAATCTTCTGAGGAATGAAGCATCCTCACTTTTCCCTGTATCGATTGATTGCAAGAATGCTAATTGTTTTTTTTTTCTTCTTCTTTGTAATATAAAATCATGAACTATTGATTCGCAATTAATTCCGACAGCATAAATCATCCCGTTTTCATTAAATAATGTTTTTATTAATGCGAAGAATTTTTTTTAGCTAAAAAAATATATTCATAATTTTCTCTATTGAGTTCAGTCTTTACCTAATGAAGGTTGGGCCTTTACCTAATGAAAGAAAAGAGGCGCCTGAGAGCTCAAGATCTGTATGAGGAATAAATTTGGTTTTTCCAGTAATGATTTTTATTTTGCAAATTTTTTTTTAGACTAAGTAAAAGATAATGAAATTATGTATCATCTTACTTAATTGTTTCAACTGCATCGTAAGTTTTGGTCAGATTTAAACGACCGTACTATGTATGATTCAAGATTATTTTTTCTTCAGCGTTTTATTATATTCATTTTTTTAAGTGTTTTATTTTATATTGCAAATTCCCTTAACTAGCAATTTTGTCTTTGAAATGATGAAATGAAAATTCTAAGGAAGTGGCTGCTAAATTAACATTTATGTTGAAAAAATATGGGCAAAGGGGGCCAAATTGCAATGCTGAAGCTCTAATTTTAGCAACCCCTATTAGGAAATATCTCATCAATGTTGTTTACACTCTAGTTGCAATTCTAGTCCGGAAATATTATTCTGAAGATCGAAGCATGCGATAGTACAAGCAATTTTCAAAAATTGATACTCATTTGGTAATTATTTTTTGTAAGACAAAATTTTTTTTTGTAATTATTAAATGGTAAAGATCTTTTCATTAACACTTTCTATATTAATTTAGAGCTACTAATATTTTGTGCAGTATTAATCAAGTGCTACTCGGCAAAGTGAATGGAGCAAACAGAAATATTTTTTTTTTCTTTTTTGTTGTCAATTAATAAATCACTTTCGTATTCATTTATGTTCTTTTATTTAATACATAATTCGCTTATTTGTTAATCTATTCACTTATATCCGTACTCATTCACAAGTTTACCCCCGACTTTTTTAATTAATCTTTTTTTTCGTTTATTATTTCCTTAACTATTCATTTACTCATTCAATATTTTATTTACTCATTCGGTTAATCAAAATTATTTTATAACACTTTATGTTAAATCCCTCTTTCTTCAGAATAAATTTTACGAATGCTGTGTTTTGAATTGCTCTTAATTCTTCGCTTAAAGCAGTTAACAATTATAATTTCAGGTACAATTTAGTTAATCCTTATAGTCAATTTATACAGTAATTTTTTTTTTTTTTTTACAGAATAATAGAACTCAAACGCTGTTCTAAAAGAATCTTCTTCAAGTTGCCATTGTAAATGTTATGCAGTTTGGTAACTACTATGAACTAGACTTTTTAGTAAAAAAGACTTAACTCTTTTTATGTTACATAAAATGAAGAATTGCGTCGTATTTTGAAATGGCGAATAAACACTTATAGTTCATTGTCATGCAGTATTGAAAAAAATCTAAAGAACAAGAATTTATTAATATCAAAATGCTATTTTTATTTCGATTCAATTTTATTTCAATATATTTTCTCTGATAACAATGCTCCCGTCATATTCGAGTTTAGTAGAATATTAATAAAAGTATAATATAAAAATATTGCATATAAAAATGCTACTTGAAGGACGAACATATTATGGCTCTAGAAATGTTTAAAAGGGTTTTATGTAAAAGTTAACAAAAAGAGCTTTGTTTGAAGCTCAGTTTTTTTAGTTTGAGTCATTTATGTTGACAAAAAGACGATAAGAGAGTAAAAGAAAATTAGTCTCCAAATGATTTTCTCAAGAATGATCTTTTTTTTTTTTTTGATTGAAACGTTCTTTTCCCCTCAAAACTTATTTAGTGCTTTGCAATTTTGAAAAAAGAAAACTTTTAACCCTATTTACTAAAAGAATTTTCTATTCATGTAAATTTTGAAAAGGTAAAAAATGAAAAACCGTCTTATGCCTCAAAAAAGTTACTGGTTTAGAGTGAATGACTTTTTTTTTTTTTTTTGATCAAGTGAAGACTTTATACATCCTTATTTCTTTTCTCTTATGACAGACATTTCAACTCCTAACAAAACTGAAATATACGCTGCTTATAGTTTTCAAATTAAAAAATAAAATAAAAAAGATTTGATGCACTGATCATGACACGATGGGGTTTTAAAACAGGTGATGTGGAGGGATCTGGACTCAGTTGCCAATAATGGAGCTTAGTGAATGGGAGGGCTCAGGTGGCTTTTGACAGATTTTGTCATATTTATTTGCTCAAAAAGTATTTATTATTATGTATTTTAAAAATCAGGCTCTATGCTTAGAGTAGACAGCAAAGTAAGCAAGCTACTAATATTATAACTCGGTGGGTTTGCTGGAAAAATGTAGTTGACACAGCATTAACAAAACGTAATATTCTCTGCAGGGGTATTTAAAACAGTACATGCTTTCGCATTAAATTTGTTTTAAAAGACTTTTTTTTTTCTTCAGTTAGCGGTAACAAATTGTTCCCCTTTTTAGGGAATAATAAATTATTATTTGTTGGGTCAGTTTCGGCCGTAGTTACCATTCTGGTTCCTTTCTCAGATTGGAATCGGAGACGCTCTGCCCGTACGTCTACTTCTGGTGCAAGTCCATCTCCTCCTGCTTTGATGGCTTCCATGTCCTACACACACATACATACACACATTTTGCATTTTGGGATTGCAAAAAAACATAATTTGAATCCAAGATATCATAATTCAATTTTTTTTTTATTTTTTGCTTAGTTTCAACAAAGCGTAATACATTTTTCAGCATATTTTCACACACACGCAGTTGAACGAAGCATAATAGAATGGATCGGAAACTCATTGTAAAGTAACCACTGTAGAAAAGAATGCTTATCACAGACGAAACTAATCACCACATTGGCCTCCTCTTTTTTCGCAGAAAGTTGTTAAATTTTCCTGTCCATTGCAGCATCGTATATACGACCTTATGAACCATGCAAACACAGGAGCACAAGAGCACAGAATGGCCGAATTTAATCACTTTATTCTATATTTTTTCACATGTGACCTTTTAAAAACAAAGCAATTTCTTTGTAAAACATTTTGCAAAATAAAAATGTTTAGAGAAAGTGCTCTTTCATTAGGATAATTCTACGGTCTAGTGCTCTTGTGTTCATATGATACATACAATCGCGTGTACGTTACTACCATTTGAAAGGGAGCTTGAGATCTTACTGTGAAGAAGATGATCTAATACTTGATTGTTTTATTAGGAGTGTATAATAACATTCTCTACTGTCGTATCCCATAGCAGTTATCTACTTGAAATTAAATATAATTCCAAATATCTCCTCCTGTATTTTAACTTAGCTCAAACGAATACTTACAGTAATTAATAGTGACAAAACTATAGAAGTATATTTCATATGATAACCAAAACATCAGTTGGAAATAAGAGTCCTTAAAATCAAAAACGGCAATGTGTATTGTGAATTTATTAATTACTTTCTTATTTTATATTAATATTGCCCTTTAAAACGAAATTAAAACTGATATGAATTTGAGATATAGAAAGCACAAAATTTTTATAAAAAACATCGTAGATTTATCTCTTAATTAATTTCCCAAATAATCGTACATTGCAAATATGCAACGTGAGTATCTTTAAAACCTTTTCTCAATGATTCCCCGATTTTTTTTCGTTCTTAGTTTTTATATATTTAGATTAATTTGAGTGATTTAATTTATTTGAGTGTTCGGATACATATAAAACTCATTTGTTATTGCAATTAATGTGTATGTTTTCGCTATAAAGTTCAATTAATAACGGCTGGTAATTAAAGTCATCGAACTACCTTCACATTGTAACGAATAGTAACAGTAGAAAATTCAATTTTCTTATGGGAATATTAATTAACTTTTTATTGTTTATATGTTTCATCTAATGCACTACTATAATTGTAACACGATGTATTTAAGCTTAGAATGGGGTAATAAATATTGTTTACCTTTAAGACAGATATTAATAGTATTAGATACAATTACAATTAATAATAATATAAAACATGAAAAACTAAATATTTAGCCCTTTTTTTGTCCCAAACACGTACAAAACGCCATTGCTTTTGCCTGTAAAGTATGTCTACTCTTATATTTACAAAGAAAACAGATTATTCCAGAAATACACGTTTATTGTCGCCGTCGAAACCTTTCATTTTCAGAGTTCGGGAATAAAAGAATTCTTCAGAGAAATCCCCGCGAAATGACGCATGCATTGATGCAACAAAGAGTAGCTGCACAGAAGATACACTAGAATTGACGCTAATCTGTAAGAGCCTTGATTCCAAAACTTCACTCCTACGTAATTCCAGCTCTCCAGGAGAATTAAGTTAAGCTGCTCTAAGCATGTCTGACATTTACATGGATCATACATGTTCATTGCAATTCAAATCATTTCTGCAGAACCTCAGTTCAATTTGTTCCGGCAATGTTATCGTCGTACGGGTAGTCGGAAGATTAGCAATGCTGAACAACTTTGTAAGTAATAGTTATTTGATTATATAGCATTTATAATTGCACTAATTAGCTAAGAGCTCCGTGTGCATGAAGGTCTCTCTGATTAAAGTCTGAATACGAGAATGAAACTAAAACCCATTGAGCATGCTAATTTGGAATTTCTGTATTAAAAACTAAAAGAATAACGCATCATTTCATATCATGGTCATTTATTCCAATATTTTGTACGATAGCGTCCAACTAGGATTTTGTTTTCTGCATTTATCAGTGTAGTTTTCTACATTCATGGTACACTGCGAAAAATTAACTGTTGTTTTTACAGTATAATACTGGCAGCCGAGGTTCCAATTTAAATCTGTAAAATGCACAGTAATAAACTGTAAAACCAGCAATTTTGCAGTTTCTTACTGTAAAGTTAGCAATTTTACACTTTATCGCCGTAAAATTTGGCTGTATAACTGTAAAAACAACAGTAAAATACTGGCAGCAGAGGTTCCAGCTTAAAACTGTGAAATGCATGGTAATAAACTGTAAAATTAGAAATTTTACAGTTTATTACTGTAAAATTAGCTGTATTATACTGTAAAAACAACATTCATTTTTTACCGTCTATAACCAACCACGCATTTTTTTTAAATAATTAATTTATTGCCAAAAAAAAAAACGAATGCACTAACAATTGTTTCCACATTTTACACTTGAAAATGATATCATTTTAATAGCTTTCCGTATAAATGTTAAAATTTCTGCAACTTTAGTCCGTATAGTATTTTTATATGAAGGTTTGATAATTAATACACTCAGGCACATTGAAAATAGCGACCCAAGTAGAAAGCATCGGATTGAAATGAAATTTAATACACATAATGATACAGATGAGAGATTCACTTGATCTCAAAATCGAGACAATTGAACGAATACAGGGTGTGCAAGGACACAAATACAGAGCAACTTCAATAGCGCGTTGGACCACCTCTAGATGCAATACATGCCACCACACAGTCCGGCATTGAGTTGATTAGACGCCTGATGTTGTCCTGAGGCAGATGGGCCCACAAATTTGTAACAGCCAACTCCAAATCACGCACATAGTGACACGATGATATTTGACGTTTTAGCTGATCCCACACATGCTCCATAGGGGATAAGTCGGGTGAGCGGGCCGGCCATGGAAGAGTTTGAAAATGACGTAGGAAGTCTTGAGCAACTCTTGCAGTATGCGGACGAGCATTATCTTGTTGGAAAATTGCCCCTGGAGACCATTTAGGAAAGGTCCTATATGGGGTCGAAAAATATCATCAACGTAACGTTGGCCGGTTAAGTTTCCACGCATCACAATTAGATTGGACCGGCAATCATAGGATATGGCCCCCCAGACCATTACACCAGCTGTGCGGGCAGTGGGACGTAGAACAGTGTGGGAGGAATTGTACCGCTCACCTGGACGTCTCCACACCCCTACACGGTTATCATCAGTCCCTAAAACAAACCGAGACTCATCACTAAATACAACTTTTTGCCAATCTGTGTTATTCCACATTGATCTGGCTTGGCAACACTGTAGACGCAGTCGCTGATCAATCCGACGATTTCTTCTTGGGTCGCTATTTTCAATGTGCCTGAGTGTATGATGTGTTTATATACAGGGTGTTTCAGAATTCGACGGCAAAAATTTAAGGGGAGATACTACACACCAGGACAAATAATATGACATAGAAAAGTGGGGGTCTAAAATGATTTCCGACGGAGGTAGGGGCGGTTAAAGTTTAGGGTCAAAAATTTGAAAAATTTATAAAACACGGAAAAATTGATCGATTCTTTTTCGCCGTTTTCACTAAAAATATTCTTAATATATGTTCTTTCTCGAAAAAAATTGATGAAGATTAATTTCAAAAATTGTCGACAGAGGGCGCTTTAGACTTTGGAGCTAAAAACAACTACTTTTTACCGTTTTTTTTTGTATTTTCGTAACAGATTCTGAAAGCTTAAACTAAAACTTAAATTTTGAGTCCAAAATATCAACTTATTTCGGGTATTAAGTAGCGAAAAACTCGGACCACACGTAAAAAATCGTGTTTTTCTGGTTTGAAACTTGCCGTTTCGTGTAAAAAAAAAAAAAAAAAAAAAAAAAAAAAAAAAAAAAAAAAAAAAAAAAAAAAACATTTTTTTTTTTTAATTGTGGATTTTTTTTAAAGGTTCGAAAGTGTGCATCTGATTTTATTTTCGCAATATTAGTGTCACCAGATAATTTTATTATTTTTTTTTACACGAAACGGAAAGTTTCAAACCAGAAAAACACGATTTTTTACGTTTGGTCCGAGTTTTTCGCTACTTAATACCCGAAATCAGTTGATATTTTGGGCTCAAAATTTAAGTTTGAGTTTAAACTTTCGGAATCTGTTACGAAAATACAAAAAAACTCGGTAAAAAGTAGTTTTTTTTAGCTCCAAAGTCTAAAGCACCCTCTGTCAACAATTTTTGAAATTAATCTTTATCATTTTTTTGGAGAAAGAACATATATTAGGAATATTTTTAGTGAAAATGGCAAAAGAATCGATCAATTTTTCCGTGTTTTATAATTTTTGAAATTTTTGACCCTAAACTTTAACCGCCTCTATCTCTGTCGGAAATCATTTTGGACCCCCACTTTTTCATGTCATATTATTTGTCCTGGTGTGTAGTATCTCCTCTTAAATTTTTGCCGTCGAATTCTGAAACACCCTGCATATTATTTTGAATATGAAAAATTGGTGTATTTATTAGCAGAAAAGTCCATATCTTAAAATTCATACTTCCGAACGCGGAACTATGGATCTAAAGGGGTTTTGACTTAAAACAATTATTCTATATTCACTTTTTGTTGAGATCTAGTGGTTTTTTTATCTATTGTATTAAAAAATTGGTAAAGGAGCTTTTCCGACTCTTATATTTATTTTTAAAAAAGATTTTCTTTAAAAAAAGGACTTAACTGTTTCTGATTCCAAGCGACACAAATAATTTCACACATGTCGCAGCTTATGTCAGATTTTTCTCATACATAAGCTCATGTCCTTTATACAGTCAAGCCCGCTTATTAGAATATTTTTAAAAAGAATATCCCTCTTAATAGAATACCTTTTCAATGTACCAAACTGTTGTAACATATTATTTTGATCCCAGATAATGAAATATTCCGCTTATTAGAATATCTTTTAATGTCAGAATGGCAATTCCACTAAGCGGGCTCAACTGTATATAAAAAAGGGGTTCTTTATAAACACGAAACATACGTATTTATTTCAATTTTTTTTTGCATTATAAATCTTTCTTTTTAGCAGTTGTATTTCCCGTGCAAAAACATTGTTTAATTTTTTATTTAAATTAACGTACCTCTTTTCTTTAATTTGAAATTTATATTGTAAATTTTAAAATTCATCCTTTTCACCTTCAAAATTAATGCTACACATTCTTTTCGATTGTCTTTAACTTTAATACTTTAAATTGCTGACTTACCTCCGATGCACTCACTGTAATGCGTAGAATTGACCAATTAACCATTAGTGGCTTAAAGGTTTTTCTGGAATTGAGTGCCCATTAGCAGACTTAAATTTAATGCTATTTAGTAAAACTGCGTTGGTGTAATGAGTAATTCTTTACAAAGTGTGGCCCAAGAGGGATTGCTTGTTCAGAGAAAGGCAAATTTTAGAGATTAATAGAATTAATTCAAATCCTTTGCAGAAACGGAAAAGTACACTGTTTCCAAATTATGCCTAATTGGCTTAAATGGAGACTATATTGAGTGCTTCAGTTTGGTGCCTCAAGAGAGAGATTTTAGGAGTGCTATTACAGCTTGTTGCTAAGGGTGCATTATCAAAAGGGGAGATAGAATCCTATTTCTTTCGGAAACAGAAATCAAATTTAATAATCGGGAAAATCTACAAATGAAAAAGGCATTTATCTCTTTATTTTCGTGTCAGAAACAAGAGCATTATGATTTCCTATTGCAAAGGTAAAATATAACTTTAGTGACTAATTTTCCGTTATCTGCCACACTTATTGGTGAACCACTTATTAAGGTCATCTTGTTATACCACGGCTGAAAAGCATTCCATAGAAAATTACCTATTTGTCGAGAGATGTAAGAAAGCACTAAAAAATGAATGTTATTTTTACAGTATAATACAGCTAATTTTATAGTAATAAACTAAAAATTGCTAATTTTCCACTAATAAACTGTAAAACTGCTAATTTTACAGTTTATTACCGTGTATTTTACAGTTTTAAACTGGAACCTATTCTGACAGTATTATAGTGTTGTTTTTACAGTATAATACACCTAAATTTTACGGCAATAAACTGTAAAATGTCTAACTTTACAGTAAAAAACTAAAATTGCTAGTTTTGCAGCTTATTACTGTGCGTTTTACATATTTAAATTGGAGACTCGGCTGCCAGTATTATAAGACTGTAAAAATAACAGTTCATTTTTTGTAGTCAGAGAGAAGCAAAGAGATGTAAGTACCAAAACTAAAAAGGTGGATGTAAGTAAAACAAATGATGGTAGAACCTGTACTTTGTTTTAAAGAAAGAGATAGTACTCATAGTCCTTTCAGGTTTTGTTATACAGCATAACGTAGAAAAAAAGATTCTATGAAACTATACCAAATACCTGAACTTCAAACGTGTTGTACTCAAAACTTTGAAGAGACAGTTTTAAACTTCACAAATTTTCTAGAATTTCCTCCGAGTTCATTTCTAAATTAAAAAAAAAAAATATATTTCACTTTCATACATCATATATTTTAGCATTAGTTTTGAAACGAAGCAAATAGTGGGTTGCTTCATATAAAATCAGTTGTTTTGTCCTCCACGTAACAGCTCTACGTTTCCCTTCGAAATTTATGTTTGAAAATATAATAAAGAGCAATTTCAGTCAAAGAATTCATTTAAATTAAATGTTTCAAATAATATTTTTGAAATGAAGCAGAACTGATACGTGCAGGACAAATAACCTGCTTTAACATGGAATGGCATATACAGGGTGAGTTCGATCGAATCTGCAATACGAAAAGGGGTGATAGAAGAGCCCAAGTGGAGTATAGAACCACCCATTAGCGGTGTCAATTCGTAACCGTAACCGAGTTATGGTATATTTAAGAAAATTCGCAAAAAAAAAAAACAAAATTCTGAGAAAAAGACCAATTTCTGAAGTTTCTGTTGGGTCTACGCACAAAATAAGCACATATTTCGAAAAAGCAGAAAAAATCCTTTAAAATGACATCTTTTTCATCAAGATAGTCGCACTTTATAGCGAGTTACAAGCTTTCAAACACTGGAAACACTCAAAAATGAAATTTCATCAAACTTTTCAGTCAAAATTTTCAGAAACAACCGTATGAGCTACAACCGGTCAAATGCAGCAAAAACTTTCCCATTTCACTAGCTTTCAGATGATACAACAGAAAATCATATTGGGCTTCAAGTTCAGCAGATATTCTGGCTTTTGTTTGAAACAGTATGAAAATCGTCCTTTGTCTAGTGAAATGGGAAAGTTTTTGGTGCATTTGACCGGTTGTAGCTCATACGGTTGTTTCTGAAATTTTTGACTGAAAAGTTTGATGACATTTCATTTTTGAGTGTTTCCAGTGTTTGAAAGCTCGTAACTCGCTATAAAGTGCGACTATCTTGATGAAAAAGATGTCATTTTAACGGATTTTTTCTGCTCTTTCGAAATATGTGCTTATTTTGTGCGTAGACCCAACAGGAACTTCAGAAATTGGTCTTTTTGTCAGAATTTTGTTTTTTTTGCGAATTTTCCTTAAATATACCATAACTCGGTTACGGTTACGAATTGACACCGCTAATGGGTGGTTCTATACTCCAGTTGGGCTCTTCTATCACCCCTTTTCGTATTGCAGATTCGATCGAACTCACCCTGTATAGCTTTTAAACTGTCCCATTAAAGTAGTTTTCCGTAACCTTGTGTTTGAGAAGTTTTTAAGAAATGGTTTTGGTGTTTTGTTTGCCTTTAGATTATTGATTTATTACTTAGAGAATATCCAGTCGGCTTACATGACAATGTCATTCTATTTTTTATGTTAGTTATAGACTACAAAATTCTACTTCAGTTTCAGTTTCTGTAAAGCTTGGATTCTTTGGATGAAATAAATAGTAAAATGCAATAAAATAAATAAAACACTATAACAATAGCAATAATGAAATGATAATTAGTTATATATAAGTAAACAAAAGGCGAGGAAAAAATCAAAATACGCAATAAGAAACATATTATTTGAAATTTTTTGTTTATACCTTTTTGAATCATTTTTAGTTAATTTATTTTACTTTTACTGTACTCCACTCAGAATTCAATTTTTGAAAGCGAAGTTACTTATATAATACTCTGGCTTGCTTTGATCTACTTCGATTAAGTGATTTCATGATGAGAGGAATAGCTGAAAATTTTACTTTATTATTTGCAACATTACTTGACTGATATTGAAAATCAATTAATCGACAGCTGTTTTCAATTGATTCAGAATGAACGAAAAGTGATGTGCTTTAACGTAAAGTTACCTTAGATAATATATATTCATTATAATCAGCCTTTTGTAGAATGCAGTTCAATGAACTTACGCATTGCAATTTAGAAAATAAAAAGTTTTTGCAATTGATTTTCTTCAGCTATGCTGAATAGAATGAATGAAGTGCTTATAAATATTTGAGTGATTCTTGAAACTCATAATGCAATACGAAATAGAAGTTGCATCGTCATGTTGTTCCAAAACAATGCATGCGTGCCTGCAATTCTATTCTTAACATACTGAAGGGTTTAAATTTTAAAGTATGAACCGTTTCTGCTGCATAACATTATGAAAATTGATTAACTTACAGATAATGTTTACTGTATTGAAATATGTATTCTGTTTGAAAATTGTTATTAGAATCCTAATTATTTATGTTATTTTCATCTAGAAACATATTACAATGCTCGAAATTGTTAGTATTAAAACTACGAATATAAAAATTAAGATAATTTGATTTAAATTCCTCAAAATAATCTTAACGAGTGAGATACGAGGTACAGCTATTAAATAATGGGACTGACGTTGTAATAAAATTAATTTTTATTTGATACATAATTACTTACTATCACCTTCTATATACACCCTTTTTCTATTTCTACAATGCCCCATGCGACTTTTTCATTGTTGGAAACAGTGCTGGAAGTCAGCTTCTGTCAGCTCTTTCACGACGCGCGTCGCTTTCTCTTTTACAGCTTCCACGGGACTTTAATCTCGTCCATTTTAATGAAAACTTCACCTTTGGGTACATATAGAAGACGCATGGTGCAAGATCTGGTGAATAAGGTGGATGTTCATACACTGGGATGCTGTACTGAGCTAGAAACTTCTTGACAGATAACACGGAATGAGTATGCGCATTTTTTTAAATTTTTACTTTAACCTGTGATACATTCCGTACCTGCCATTTCTAGCTTAATCGATGAAGGGTATCAATGGAAGTTTAAGGAAAAGTTACTTTGAAAATATTACAGAGGAAAAAGGGAATAGGAACGGAAATCTTAATTTAAAAGCACTAACGGGGCTAATTACTACGTGAAGAACAAAAGACTATGGCATGATAACTGAAATGTTAATACATATACATCACAAAAATAACAACAACAATGAAAGTAAAATTAACATAAGTTTTTTTTTATTTAAATTAAAAAAGATCTAAATCTCTCACAAACACAACACTTTTTTGGCTCAAAAAACTACATTTTCGCAAGAAAAACATTTTAAGATTAAGAATTATGTGCTTAAAAGAAATTCTGCAAAAAATAAACTGCAGAAATGTTGCAGATCTCTGCTAAATTTCTTCTTTAACCTGAAAATAACTGCAAAAAATATTCAAAATGACTCATTTAAAGTTTCATTATTGAAACTTTGAAATCACTACAACCCTATGAAAGAAGCATTTTTGCTTTGTAAGCCTCAATTTTGTCAAAAATTTTAAGTCTCTCGAAGATTAGCTAACTGCTATTTAATGAAATTGTAGTTAATCAGCAAAAACTAGCAAATTCGACTACGTTTTACGCAATTGTTCAACACTGTGTAGGTAATAAAGATCACTATTAAAGATAAACTATCCCCATTAGACCAGTTGATAAGCAAAGCAATGCGTTAAAGGAGAAAAAAAAAACTTTTTTTTCGCTGCATTTTTAAGCGTAAAATGAAAACGAAACTTTCGTAAAAACTTTGACTTTAAAGGAGTGCATTCGAGATAAAGAGACAATTTCAAATTGAAAACACTATTTTTTGATCGAATGAAAACTTCGAGATAAAGGATTATTCGAGTTATAATGCTGCGAGTTATCGAGAGTCCGCTGTATTTTTTTATTTCAGTCATATTTGACTTTTCATTTAAAGTCAACCTTTCATTAGAATCAGTTAATAAAGCAGCTGATTATATCATGTACATTTCTAACATAAAGACCATTCAATCATTCTTTTAAAATGCCTTACATTAATTAGTTCATCTCTGTTGAAGAACTGCGCATTCAACAAATACGTTGACACATAGAGAGAGACACGGAGAAATCGATATGCTCAGCTCTAATGAACTCTCGCGATAATGAGTTTTCTCCTTTTTTCTACGACAGAGCACTGACATGTTTGGAATAGTAAACAACCAAACAATATTTCTAAGAACAAAATATCACATTATTATTTTTTAAAGATAAGCTAAGTTTAAAGTGATTCAAGTTTTGCCTTTATCGTCGAAGCAGCTCAGAAATGCCCGTCAGCATGTTCACAACATATTTACAACAAAAGCAGAACAAGCAATCAATTTGACGGGATAATTCATTTGGTTTAAAGTTAGTTGCAGAAAGTTATAATTAGCATGTTTGAACAAACTACGTAACTGAAGGAAATTTCCGATTTGAGTAAAAATTGCGTGGCAGCAGTTAAGCATAAAAATTACCTTTAAAAGGCAGATAGTTCGATCTCTCCAGCTGTTTTGCAAAAATAAGATTAAGCGCTCGTAATTTAATTTTCAATATATTTTTTTTTCTTTTTTGGTGTTTTGTGTAAAGAGGAAAACGAAGCAAATCATCTACACCTTTAGCTGGTATATTCTTATGTATTTTAAAAATGTATTTGAATTGAAAGTTTACTTCGAATGAGATTTTGGTATAGGGTGAAGTGGGGTAATTGTGTACCTGTTTTGACGAAATTCAACTTCTTAAGTCTCTGGTGGAGAGGGGGGCATTCAGAATTTTATTTTTTTTATATCATCTTTTAGCTGCGTTTCTCTAGATTACAAATCACTCAAAGAATTTAAAAAAAACTATTCTTTTCATGGTTGTATTGCTATGTTTTTAAAACCATCTCTGAAGTACACATTTGCCCCACAAGTTGGGGCAAATGTGTACGCCGCATGAAAATCCTATACAATTCAGTTGTTTTGCTGTTGGGCCAAATAAGTACAAAACAGCAGTTAAGGACAAGAAATTCTGTGTATGATTTTTTTATTTCCGAATTCTCCAGCGGAAACTATGCACTTTTTTGTTGCCCACCTTCTGTCCTCTCTTAATTGGTACAGTTTACAAAGGTGAAAACAAAGTACAAAGCATAGGATTAAAGGGGAAAAAACGTCTTTAATAGCAAAATTGAAAAGAACATGCCAAAATTTGTATCTTGGAATGTAAAAAAAAAGGAATTATAGTGGCGAGTCCTGGCCAAAATGAGAATAGCAAATTTGAGTGAGACCTTCAGCAACTCTGCTAACCCATGTTGTAGGAGGAAAATTTAGCTGGGAATATCAAAACACCTCTTTTTCCCTCAGATGGCTCTGGAAGCTTGGTGACAATAGCATTGCCATCGATTTCGCTAATATCTTCAGAGTGAGGGTAAACGAAAGTGTTTTCTCCATTTTTTTCAATTAATTTATTGTGAGGAGGTCAATCAAACATTTGGGAACAAAAATATACGTCCTAATAAGATTGTAAAAGTCTAATAAGGAGTGGGTGAATGTGTATTCTATGTAAATTTTGCTTAGGGTAAATGTTTACTGTAGTACACATTTGCCCCAGGAAAAAGTACACATTTACCCCGTGACTGAAAACAAACCGGGGTAAATGTATACCCCAACAGTATGTATAGGTAAACATTAATTCAACTATTCTGCAGCCATTAATGAGGAAAACAACTTACCTTCAAGTGATTTATCCAAGAACTAATCAAATTTAGCTGAAAATGGTGATCCTGCAGCGCTGTAAACAAAAGTCCACGAAATGTGATTCACAACGAAAAAAAAAACACCTGACGAAATGGAGGCAGATTGATAAAGCCTTATTATCTGGACATAGGTGCAACCATCTGAGAAGTGATCACTAACCTACAGGCTTCCAAATGGTGCCACTAGATAGCAGCTAGCTTCAGTTTTTCCTCCTTTTTTCAAATGAGTACACATTTGCCCCAAGTATCAATTACCCCACTTCACCCTACTTCTCTCATCCTAAATGAAAATTAACATTTTTTTGTAATTTAAAGTTGAAATGAAACTGTCTTAATAGTACTGAAATAGTCTGTTTTTGTTAATTTCGTTAATAAAGTTTATGATTTATGGTTTGATAGTAAAGGAGTAGTTTAAAAAAACACACACTGTAAATACACTTATCTGCAACACATGGCGGTTTTAACAGCTCCCCATGCTATAGCTAAAACTGTAAAGGCACGTTTACCTATATTCGTCAATGACAATTCCACCCCCTATCCTCACCCTCTCCAAACATAAGAGAGTTATCTGCCGCACATTGCATTATTACATTACATTGCTTACAGCAAATTGTCGGAATGCCCGTAAGTAAAATGCCACATTTCTAGGAAACTATATAAAAGCTTTAATTACAAGCTTTTAATGTTGCTTATGCTTTTTTTAAAAGAAAAACGTGTCATTTTGTTACACATCGCCAAGAACGTAAAAGTGAAACTGAGGCAATCTCATTTTCCCCATATAATTATTCGTTTCATATGGCGAGTTTTTCTCGAACATGGTTTCAAAAACAATTTGCGTAATTGCTATTGTTTTAGCCCTTTTAAGTTAAAATTACTTAGCTACGCTAAGAGCAACCGAACATGTCCAAACTAATTTCGAATAAGCTTTCATTCACAACCATTTGTATCTGTCTCTCGTTATCTAATTAACATTAAGCTTTATTACATTAGTTGAAATTCTCCAAAGTCTTCTCTGGCTATCGTGTAATTATTAAAGCTGAAGTTTAATTTTCAAATATTGATTTGTTTGTATCTCAATTAAACTTTTTTATCCTTTCCCCCCTTTTGATCTATTTACAAATAATTCTGTCATCCATCGTTTCTTTATATTGTTTTGCACTCATTGAGTTAATTTTATTCACGAATTGCGCAGTTGAAAATTAGTAATAAAAACAATTTCTCCAGTAATTAATGAGTAGAACAAAGCCGGTAAACATGGTTTCCGTGGTGTTTTCCAATTCGACGTTATTTGCAGGATCTTAATTGAGTGTTGAGAGACAGCAAAAAACATGCCCAGACTTCTAAAATTAAAATGTGAAAAGAAATCATGTTTTATTTTTTTAATTAAAAGCATTAGCAACTTTTAGTGTGAAGAAAATCAAAAACAAAAGCTGGGTCAGTTAGAATAAAAGGAACAGAGTTTCTGAGGTTTCAACTTTCGATCCATGCTTCTTTTTTTCGGATAAACTCAGAAAAAAAAAACATTGTGTCCAAGATTACCTGACTGTAACTGGGGTATGAAAAATTTCAATATGGCTGTTTGTTAGTGAATCAAATCATGTTAGCATTTACCCCAGAGTGGTTTCACTCACCTTTGAGACAAGGGAGTAAAGAGAAATGTGTCTTTCCTCGTGCGGTTGCTGTAGGTCGACAATCACACTGTACACAACCAGTAAAGAATGTTTTTCTTCTACACCAACATTTCTAAGCCTATGGACCATGGGGTGCATGCGGCTCGCTGAATTCTCTTAACACAACTTGAAATCGTTTAAAAAGAAAAGTCCGTATTGAATTCATAATTACCCTATAAAATTACACAAAATACGCACAATATTGTTGCTTATATCAAAATATTTTATCTCAACCCCAAAAAGAAAAAAAAGATAAACTCAGTTTTCTCCGTTTGCCTCAGAGTACATGATTTATGGGATAAAATTAAATTGAAAATCTTGCTGGTAAGGGAAATTCAAAACTAATTGCTTAAATGATATTCCGCAGATCAAGTAAAACTAGTTGAAACGAGTTACCTTGTACTTGAAGAACAGCTGAAGAAAAAAATTGTAAGATAACTAGACTCTGAAAAACAATTCATTTCACAATGTCATCTTTGAAAAATGGAGACGCATGGCCAATTGTTTGGAAACAAGCGAAACTCCCAGGATGTTTTTTATTTCTACATTTCCATTTACCAAGAGTTTAGAGTCAAAAGTTACACCATTGTGGAGATAGATTTTCTTTCAATTTACCCCATGTTTCCTCTTACCCCAACTGATCCTACTATTTTTCTTTAGCACATTGCAAATAAAAAACTAATCGGCATTTAAACACAATCTCTTATTAAAGACCTTATACTATCTTTGTTAATAACATGTTTGATTCTTAACAAACATCATATATTTACTCTTCATAAATCCGGGGTTTTCGTGACGTTTGGGCTTCAGGGTTGCAAATTTATGGCATTTTATCATCCTGGTATTCTATATTTTGAATGATACTTAAAAGAATGAATGCTGCAAGTTTAAAGTTTGTAAATATTTCTTAATGAGCGAACTTCATAAATTTGATAATGCTCAGTTCGTTACTATACTCAAAACTTTAATACTTTTTTTCGTCTCCTTCAGTAAGTTTTTCGAAGAAAATCACCAAAAATGATCATCCTAATAACTCTTAAAAACAAGTTAAAAATTTTTAACATTGCTATAAACAAGCCCCGGCAATGCATATAACTTGGATTATGATACAAGTATTGGGCAATATAATGTTCTCCTTGATGTAAAGTCTCAAACGTATGTCGTATTAAAAAATAAATAAAAAAAATCTACACCGTCTTGTGAGTTGTTACTTGTCGTAACTCAGAAAACACATATGACACTTAAATTTTGAATGCAATTTGTTAACACACTTTGAGCAAAACATTAAATTATGAAATTATGAGACGTTCATGTGGACATAAATAAACAAGTTGATACGTCATCACCACATATGAAAAAAAAAAAAAAAAGAAAGAAAGAAAATCATCGCGTGAATATCCTTTTGCAGCCGATTTTATCTATTTTTGACCTTTACAAATCGTGTAACAACACTCTTTTATTACAATTGCATTTTATATGAAGACACAAACGCGAAAGACGCTAAAGATGTTTATTTGAACTCCCAGAACCTGTTTCTTGCACCTGAAGTAAAAGTAAGAATTAAAATCCCTTCTGCTATTCAATTATTTACCTATGATTAGTATTTCAACTCGGCAATGCAAAATCATATAAAAAAACAAATAACTATTAGCATTTACTGTTTTTTTTCCTTTGTTTTTTTCCTGTTAAAACTCGTAGTAAGTGGCAAAAATGTTATTTCAATTAAGGTCAAATTATTTTAGTTCAGGAAATAACTTGCGGAGGAAAAGTCGATTAAGTTGTTAACATCAAAGGAACGCATTAGGCCGTTACTTAATTAGTATGTTAAATTATCTGGTTGCAGTAAAAGTCGCTTTTATCATAGCGTTCTTCTTTAAATATCTGAAATATTGAAATTTCTGTGCTGCATTAAAGTAATCGGAGGATTCAAGCAACTAGAAATAGCAAATGGATAATTCTCTTTGAAGGAAAGTACTGATTGAAAAACGAAAAATCGCCTAAGTAATGATCAGTGAATATTCCTTTGTAACTGTAAGCTTTCAATAAGTGCTTGTTAAATGAAATGATATTTCCGCCATCAGTTGGATACAAGACGCAAAAAAAGAAATAAATAAAATAATATATCCATACATGTATATATATATATATATATATATACAAGGTGCGCCAGAGAAACTAACTTTTTTGAAAAAATTCCTGCGCGGTGAATTGGCTACGTAGAAAGCCGAGAGTGGGCGCATCTGGAGCGGGAAATCTCCCAGTTTTGTTTTCCCTTTAATTAGTCGCCATCATACTATGGTCAAAAGAACAGCGCGCCTTTGCCGTCGAAAGCTACTTTTCGAACGGTCGTTCAGTTACTGATACGCAACGCGCGCATCGAGGAATTCTTCCTTCCCAGCCTCAAAAAAGAGAACATTATGGACGTGTGGTTTCAGCAAGATGGAGTCACAGCACACACAGCACGAGATTCAATGAATTTGTTGCGGCAACATTTCCCCGATCACCTCATCTCTCTCAGAGGCGATCTCCCATGGTCAGCACGCTCCCCAGATTTGGAGGCCGTGCGATTTTTTTTATGGGGTTATTTGAAATCCCGGTTTATGTTGATCGACCACGCACATTAGCTCACCTCAAGAATAACATTCGCGACGAAATTGCCAACATACCAATTGATATGCTGCAAAGAGTGCTCACAAACTTTAAAAATCGTCTTAATCAGTGGTGGGTCATCATTTAACCGATGTCATTTTCAAGACTAAATGAAAAAAAAAATGGGATATTGTATTCTCAAATAAAAAAAGAATTAAAACAATAACTTAAGTAGTTTTGTTTTTATTGACATTTCAAAAAAGTAAGTTTCTCTGGCGCACCATATATATATATATATATATATATATATATATATACACATACATACATACATACATACATACATACATACATACATACATACATACATACATACATACATACATACATACATACATATATATATATATATATATATATATATATATATATATATATATATATATATATATATATATATATATATATATATATATATATATATTTAAGCAAGATTAACAGTTTAAAGTCTGCAAATTAACTAGCGCATTTATTGCAGCTAAAAATCAATTGCAAATATGAATATCAAAAAGAGACAATAATAGCTCATGAAGAGTAACTGTGCATAAATTGGGGTAACAGAAATAAATAGAACAACAATGAGAAACAACAGGAAAAACATTTAAAACTACTTGAAATTTAAAACTAACATGTAAAACATCAACATGGGTAATGCGCTGCTTAATCTTCAGAGGGCAGGAGCAGCATATAGATTTTTTAGATTCAGCTTTGCAGGTTTCATGAGTGTTTGTTTGAAATAATTCTTCCCCAAGTACTGCATATTGGCAACAAACCGTGCTCCCAGCTTTTATGATAGGCTGCACCTAAACACTACTGCTGAGCGGTGTTGACTGGAAGTGAGCAGACACGGAGTGTTAGAGTGGAACGAAAAAGGACTGCCTCTTGGACAATGGAATTGAATTATTTTGGGTATGTGCACGTTTTTTTTTTTTTTTTTTTTTTTTTTTGCTTTCCAGGTAAGGGCAGGGTGCATTGGATTGTAATTTGTCAGCATTTTAAATTCAAATTCAGTAAAAACATTATAAAATAAATTAGTGGCATAAATTTTATACTTTTAAAGTTCTTAATCTTTCAAAGATTAAAAAGCAAAAGCTAATCAAGTTTATTAATCACTGCTGACTTATTTCAAACAAACACTCATGAAACCTGCAAAGCTGAATCTAAAAAATCTATATGCTGCTCCTGCCCTCTGAAGATTAAGCAGCGCATTACCCATGTTGATGTTTTACATGTTAGTTTTAAATTTCAAGTAGTTTTAAATGTTTTTCCTGTTGTTTCTCATTGTTGTTCTATTTATTTCTGTTACCCCAATTTATGCACAGTTACTCTTCATGAGCTATTATTGTCTCTTTTTGATATATATATATATATATATATATATATATATATATATATATATATATATATATATATATATATATATGTACCTTAAAATGGGGTGAATCGGAACACTGTTCAGATTTAATTGTAAAAAAATAAGTTAAAAGATTTATTTTAAATTTGATTTTTTTTTGGTAAAAACTTCGGTCTTGCTTTGCTTTTGATACTCCAAGCGAAGAAAACACATTTCGAACAGTTATTATTCATTTATATAGGAATTTGGGGGTGTTCCGAACCACCCCGCTGATAGGGGTCAATCGAAACACATGTTAAAATTTTTATTTTTTTCAATTTAACCTGCAATAGGTCTCACAAACATGAGTAACATTGATGAGGGAGAATAAGAACTGATAGTTACTGTCAAATAAAAGTTTATTTTCTATACCACTAAAGGTTTATAATATGTCAGAGTTAAAAATTATTTTGAACTTATGAAAAATTAAAATTAATTTTAAGAAATACTTTTGAAATAAAATACAAAGATTTAACATAAATTGAAGTCAATAATATCGTCCACAAATATGTATTTGACCTTAAAACTAGCAGTTGTGGCTTGACTTAAGATTTTTCATAACATCTTCTGGGATAAACGCTGCCTTTTCTTTAGTTTCTTGAAATCTCTGGGTTTTGGGGATTGTCCTGTAAGATTCGCCTACTTATTCATCACTGTCTGTGTGCTGGACTTTTACTACATAAAGTCTGTATGACTTTTCCCCGCATATTTTAGGCAAAAAGAAGTCTCCTGGAGCAAAAATCTTTTTTAATCTGCAACTTCTCTGTTATTCTAAGATCTAGTTGCTCACGAGAAGAGATAAACAGTAATAAATCCTTGTTCTTGTCTTGACTAGAGAAATTGGGGTTAGAATCGTGATTTTTCAAACTGTTTCCTTTAAATAAGTTTGAACTGAAACAACAGAGCCAAGTGTTCCGATACACCCCGCAATTTTTTTTCCTATGTCATTTTTCAGTAAGGGAAGGCGAGATACCTTGAACCTATTTTCACTTTTCAATTTTTAATTCCATAATTATTTGCGAAATCTAAATACAAACTCCTTTCATTCAAACTTTATGATTTTTTACACAACGTATAATTATCTTAAAATTTTATTTAACTTATTTCAATTACATTTCCTTAAAAAAAACAGATGAATACAATTAGTACCGAGGTACATCACCGGTGTTGTACCTTGGATCTTGGAATGGTGCACCTTGGACCAATGATTAACAGGTAAAGAAAACATGATTTTCAGTAAAAACATCACTTTTTATCAATCAGTAAACCGCACATAAATTTAGAAATGCATTTCTAAGATTATTTTATTTTTCTTAAGATTTATTTCTAAGATAAAAAAAAAAATTAGATCTTATCTTAATACATTTCACTTTTTTATTAAAATTACAAGATGCTCTAGCTTCTGAAAACCATACTAAAGATTATTTTTTTAGGCTACATTTATTTCTGACCAAGATTGTAATTGGAAAATCAATTTCAAATGTTAACTTCTCTAGCTGCCTTTCAGATCCACCTTATAGTATTGGGTGTGATAGCTTGAATATTATATAATTTTTGTCAACATCATAAATGGTAGGTCTTCTCTAGTGAACTTCTCACAGTTTGGATCTTATATTTATCATACCCACTTCATATTCATCATGAGCAATAGAAAGAATCTTTGCAAGAAATATTTCATAGTTTTTCTTGCCAGTGAATTTCACCAGTACAAAAACACCAATCTGAATATTGAGGTTATCCGAGTCTTCCCATGGGTCTTTAACATGACTGTATAATGCATAACCCTCATTTCAGAGTAAACAATTTATGTTTCAAAATAAAGGTACATAAAAGTATCTGAAAAAATTTACTTTTGAATGGTGGATTTCTTTTTTCTACAATACTTCAATCAGATAAGCTTCCAGCAAAAAAGAAAAGTATGTCCTGAGACCTTTAGTGGCAAATACTTTAACTACATATATTGCTATTCAACTATTTAATAAGCAGAGCTATAATCAGCCTAGGCCCAAGGTACACATATGTCCGAGGTACACCACTTACCAATATTCTTCATTTTTATGATACAATTTTTAAAAAATGTAAATTCTAATTTGGTATTCAGTTGTTCAGATACATGCATAATTGAAACATACCATTCTGAGGTTTAAATTATAAGAAGGTTTGTACTTACCTATGAAGTTTTGCAGTCTATGAAAATGTGATGTTTTCTAGCATTCCACGTGCAGCCCTCATTATAAGCCAGTAACGTTGCCACATTGACAAAAGTAATTTTTTCCTACTTCCCATGATCTTATCTTTCTAAAAAAAAATTCATGGCGAAAAATACCCTTTAGTACATTTATGAAGAATTTCTTTCGGTCGGGAAATTTTGTTCCGATTGACCCCGTTGTTTCTATACACCCCATTTTACGGTATTTGTGTAAAAGATAAAGAAGCAGTTTCCACTAGTTCATGAAGTTAAAATACTTCATCTTTGGGAATATACCTTTGTTTGAAAATTCAAATATTTGTACTGTCCAATGTTTATCTGTTGCATCGAACCGGTTTCCGCATGTTTCCTTTCGAGATTCCACAATGAATTTTCGAAATTAGAATGCTTTGTCTATGTAGCAAATGTTTAAATGTGTGAAATTATCTTTATGACTTAATCGTACTGAGCTGTAAACAGGATGTATGTCCTAGGGATTTAATCTTTACTGAATGCTATCTCTATTTAATGTAACAACGTTGTATGTAATAACCTCAACCAAGTTAAAGGTTTAAACTTAACGTGGATCGTAAATTTGGAAATCAATCTGTATGTGTTATTTGAAATCTATAGAAAATTCTAGGAGCAAAAAATAATAATAATAAAGGGAGAGGAGCAGCGCAGTTTAAACAATTATTGAAATAAATGATCATTTTATTGATAATTTCCACAAAATATTAAAACGAATATTTATCATCAAATTTAAACGGTAGGAATATTTCATGTTTTTTCGCGATGTTTGGAAATTTACTTCATAGTTCCTATCTGCATTCACTTTTTTATACTTTTCAACGCTTGCTATGTTACTCGACTAATGGGAATATAAGGAACTTCCTTTTTTTTTTTTGAAGTCTAGGTAACTTCCGTTTCAATTTATTATTGCAAAAATGCATTTTTTAAAAATATAATACTAATTATATTATAACCCTTCTAAAACACACCATAGCTATTCTAAATAGTATAATGTCTCAATGACAAATGTTAAACACGCAGAAAATGCAGTGTTTTATCTCAAAATAATTAAGTTAAATATACTTTTCTCTTCACTCAAACTGCGGTTTGAATCGTAAAAGCACATCACGAGCTTCACTTTAATGCTTAAAAATAAAACTGAATGTCTTTTCTGAAGTAATATGTCTGGAGTTAAATTTAGCATTGTATGAACAAAATAAGCTTTATTACTGTTTGCTCCAGTGGTTTAGTCGAATCATGCTTCATTTGCTTTTCTCTATTTGGGTATATCTGAGGCAATATTGGCACTATTCAGACTAAAAATAGCACTAAATGGACGTTTTTCAAAATTTTTGTGTTGATTTAAGATCTTCAAGTCGAGACTGTACTTGAATAACAAGATTTAAATATTTTAATATTATTCTATTCTGCTTGTAGGTAATTCAGTTAGTAAAATAAGTGATTCGAAGATCCACAAACCGACCATCAGCAGCTTAAAAAATAAGTTCAAATATGATCAGTCCTGTTATAGTAGTCAACAGTAAATTATTTTTCTTCCTAATGTTTCAAACTCAAAATTATATTAACAAAGGGTTGACAGTGAAAGTACATGTACATTTGAAAGTTTTCTGATTAAAAGCATATCTGTGTTCAGAATTTCACGATTCTGTTATTTTAACAAAAACAAAAGTATCAGGAAAACTCAATTCAATTATTTATAAGAAAGAAAAAAAAGCATTTACTAGTCCTTTTTTAAATTGAAATAAATTAATTTCACATTTTTCCACAGAAAAGATGAAAAGCTATGCCTATAATGAAAATGAGGCTTAGAATAATACATCTTAGTCTCCTTAGCTGATCATATGATCATATTGTCACCTTAAAAAATATACGCAAGCATGAAGTTGAAAAAAAAAATGTTTAATGACGTTATTCGCTACTTTTTTTTCGCTTTTTTTTTGAAATAGTTGGACCTTTTTTGTGACATTTTAGTCAATGAGGAATTAAACAATTAAAAAATAAATTATTTTAAATGGAGTTTTTATCTTGATTGCTTGAATCACGGATAACAGCTGTCACCAGTAACGATAAATACATATTAATAAAAGTTATGTCTGTGATGAAAATAATTTTTGCTGTCGGATCTTCGTACTGTCATTCAAAGTTACTGCTATGGTGTAAATGTTCAGAAATACCTTATTTCGAAAGAAGATAAAAATGGCGCGTCACAAATTATTTTGCTATGAAACCATCTTTTGATCCAGTTGTATTTTGTGTTTCATAAATGACTTATTGCAGTGTTAATATTAGTAGGGCCACTTGGGAGTCTTAAGCTTCGATTGCACAGCGAGTGTGGGTATAAGGAGGAAGGTTGCTGCTCATGAGAGAAAGAGGCTACAAATTGGAAGGAGTCAGACTTTGCCTTCGATAGATGGTAGTACACACCTCCATTACTTAATTATTGTTCTAAAAGAGAAGGGAAAGTCTCCTACTAATCTGCACCCATGGTAACAACTAATGACCGACCACGTGAATTTTGGATCCATGGATTTTATGAGCACGAGCTTTAGGATAGTCAAAGGGTGTTGTTGGGTCAGACTCTCAAATTTATAAAATTTGTTTGTAACATAAACTATTTACTATTTAGATATGTTTGAATTTCGAACTGAATCGTTAGTAAAAGTGAAATTAGTGTTCGTAAGGAAATGTTTGTGCCTCGGTCTTAATACATAAATTAGTGTCCAATCATTGGACTACTAATGACATACTAAAAATTTTTTGAAAAGTTAAAGAGAGTACAATAGTAGTCCTTGTAACTGAATACATCATTTGTTTTTAAAATAACTAAAATTTAATTAAGTAATTTCTTTTTTTTTTACAATTACTTTAAACCTTTTTTACCTCCAAGCTATTGAGCATTGTATAGTTAAATTTTACTTCGTCTTACATTATTTGCTTTCCTTAGAAATACAAAAATGTTAAGCTTTATAAGTAATTATGTATGAAAGACATAATTTAAATTTTATTAAACTATTGTTTGAATATTTACTTGCAAATCTCACTGTCACACAATCATATTTTTAATTTCAAAATCAACTTATATTTTCAACATCTCAAATAATAACAGACTAGATGTGTAAAATTTGTCACTGATTATGATAAAAAAGCTAAACTCGGTCAATATTTCTTAACTTACAGTTAAGAAATTCTGAGGTTGATTCTGAAACTGCTTCAAAATTTACGCTCTTAAATATTACCATTACCTATTTTTCATAAAGCAAGGCAAAAAATTAAAACTTAACAAAGTTATATTTTAAAAAAATGTTCGCGTTTGTTGAAATTTATACAAATACTAGTAAAAGTTTAAGAAGTAACTTCGAGGTTTCCTTACTTCAACATATAGAAACTAATATAACCTTTTCTTTAAAAGAAATTCCCATCTATTATTCAAGCTTTCCAGAAAAATAAATGTATCTCATTTTATAGTACTTTTCCATCAAACTTGAAATGTCTGATGGGTAAGTTAGAGAAACATTGGTCAGAGAAAACTTTACGAAAGTCAAGAACCAAAACTTTCATTTGAGTTGGAAAATGTTTGAATGAAAAATGAGTAAATAATGATGCGGGAATGCTACTCCAAGATTATCTACTCAAAAGAACTTGAAAACTAAGTCAAAGGTGGAATAAAGTATCCGACGTCTGCATACTTTAGCAAGATGCAGAAAATTGGTAAATGGATTTCGCTCGTTTTCTTCAAAGGACGCTACAAACTCATACACTTAACTGCAGCCACTTGTTTTTGTCTCTTAAGTAGAAGCTTTTATTTTAAAAATGAAAGTGGTTACATTTTAGAAATTATGCATCCTTTGTATCCATTAAAAGATGCACGTTGGAAATTTATTTGCCCGCCTAAAACAAACATTGGCGACTGGTAGAAATATTTATACATGATCAACTTTTGATTAAAGAATATCTTTCGGATCAAATGCTCTACTACAAAATCCAAGCAACATTTTAATCGCTATGATGATGCAGCATGGTTGTATCATTAGTGAGTATTCTTCAGTAACGATTTAGAATTTCTTTTTCTTAAATGTAATGGGGAAATATTTTAAATTTTCGTGGTAGACTATGAATAACTGCAAAAACCTTCCATCCCGTCTCCCAGTCTCATAAGTTAAAAGCATTTTTTTTTTTTTGAAATTTTTCAATGTTTTCCGAAAAAATTGACAAATATTTGCAAATTTCATTAAATTTATGAAATTATTTCTTAAAAATTTAGATTAATTATTTATTTTGACTAAAACTACATCAAAAATTGTAATAACAACGATTGTAATTATAGTATTCCAAAAAAAAAGGTTCTGAACGCGTTTTTTGAATACCTTAAACAAAACGCTAAACTTTTTAACTTTCAAAAGCATCACACCAGTGATACACATCCTTTTGACAAATGTGCCTTCAAGTTTAAAAATATTTAGATTTATTTGAATACCGATTACATTTTCCACATTGAAACCGCACCATTTTCCACAAAACAGTTTACTCCGATTCATTTGAGGCTATTTTTTATTGTATGTTTATGTTTCTGAAAATGATGTCTCAAATACCCACGAAACGCATTTATGGGTCTTTTACACCTACTTCGAACAATAAACAGGTCCATAAAACAAGTAATAGCTTTTATCAACGTTAGGTGCTCAATAGACATTAATTCCTCTTATCGGTTGATTCTTTTATCAAACACGTACAACTCAGTTACGTGTTTCGTAAAAGAAAGACATGAATGTTTAAATGCATAAGAATGAAACATTTTCTATAAAAATACTTTCAATTGAGTAAAGCTGCTCATAAATTGTTTAAATGATTTTAGAAAAACTGACTTCTAATGCTTAGCGTATGTTTAGTATTCCTTTCCAAGAAAGCTTGCTACACAACAATACAATTTGTAGCATAGTATAAAAATCACAGCTAACATTTTATTGGAAATAATGCTGAATGAAAGTGTTTGCAGCAATAACTGTTCAAAAGGAGTGGTGGGAATACTTTTAGCAGGTAGTTAAAATGAATGAAAAGATGCTCTTTTTTTTGACTGATTATGAATTTTTCTGCTAGGTTTGTTCGATCTAATTCTTTTAAATTTTTAACCACAGTCAACTCCGTGGCGAGAATACATTTTGCTCATATATAGGACGATAAACAGTTTGAAATTGGTGTTTCAGTTAAAACTCTGCCGAAAGGGGTTTGTAGTCCACTACAAACAAGGCAAATTTTCAGATCTTGTGGCATATTTTATAATTTTTAAGTGTGTAATGATGATCGTAACGAATTATAATTTTGTGCGTATTATGATATATTTTGGCCATAAAATGAACATTCCTTTAATATCATGAAACTATGTTGTAGAGATGCACCGAAAAGCGATTTGGCCAATTACCGATAACCGATTAATTGGCTTTTGATAATAGGACGATCAATCGGCAAGGCCGATTAATGATCATGATTATTATTTTTAATACTAATTCTTTCTCCTTCACTTTTTTTTCCTTTCACGATTTCGATTTTAGAAGTAGTTTCTAATTTATTTCAGAGGAATTATGTTAACATAAGTATGGAATACCTTTTTTAATTTTAAGTAGCTGAATAATAGGAAAAAATCAATTTTTTTCTTCTGCCCCATGTTCTACCGTACCCCGGTCTACCCACCCCGCAGCATAAAAATTAATTATGGCATCTTAAATGCATAAGTTGTTTCATTTGTTTACCCGTAACATTTGTAGAAATCTTGTAGAATCTACCCGTATCTTGTAGAAATAAGTTCAAACTAATGGTGTGGTATTGAAAGTTCCAGACAAAATACTTAGTAGTATTTATATTAACATATTTACACACAAATACCCCCAGAAAATTGGAAAGGGATTTAATTAGGAGAAACAACTTTGAAAACAAATACTTTGTACTTATAAGGCGAATTTCATGAAAGTAGAAATTAAAAAACAAATATATCGTTGGACTTTTTAGATCAATATTATCCAAGAGCGATACCCAAAGCATATTGGGATATCAACAGAAAGTTTTATGCAAGGCGAAAATTTCATTATACTAATTGTGTTTTGCTACATTGAACAAATACGGTGCAATTCCTATAATGTGTGCATTTACTTCAGGATGTTCTTTCCAACAACTAAAGAATTTCAGCTGCTTTGAAAAACTTCTTGCATTCTTGCATATGAAAACTTTGTTTCACTTACTTATGATATGGCAGTTGTATAACATATTTATAGTAACAGTATGCTCTAAAAATTCATTTCTTAGATTTTGATAAGGATGATTGTTTTTAATACTTCCAATTTCACCATAACTGTTGTTTTTCTTTCTTTTACAATTTCGAGTTTAGAAATAGAACATTTATTTCAGAGGAAAGATTTTTCTAAATCCATTTTATTAATTTTCCCAAAATAATTTTAAAATTTTATCAAGTTTCTTTGAACCAATTTTTATGTTATTTCCAATAATATTACATTAACACATTGTTGATTATGTTAACACGACATGAAATTTCAAAGGGAAAAAGAGGGGGGGAGGGGAGTGTGGTGGGCACTCAAATTTAGGAATACTATAATTTAAATTTTTCAATTATTGGTGGTAATTTAATTCAATACTTTTATTCTTTGTGAAAATTAGACGTTATTTAAAAGCACTATATTAAAGAGAAAAGTATCGACACATGAAAAATGTTGCAACATTGTCTATGTGTACATTTATTTTAAATAGCAGAATTAAATTATTAAACACTTTATATCAACTGTGAGAATTGTTATCACTGTTAATAAAATTATTCATCAAAGTTTCTTAGTGAAGGTATACATTAGAACATAATATTAAAAAAATATTTTTTGCCGATTATTAATAATCGGCGTAGTGGCTAGAGTCGATTAATCGGTACTACCGATTCATCGGTGCATCCCTAGTACTTTTGGTTACGCTGAGATGTACATCGCACATTGTTCCGATAGTCTGCAGACTATTTCTTTATTGAGGAAGAAAAAAAAATCTGCTAAAAAAAGAAACAGCTTCAGAAGCATTTTGAAGGGGTTTTTTGGCCACGTAGTGTAATTGCTGATTATATTGGAAGAAGTATGCCTACAAGCAGTAGCACAGAATATTCAGTATGAAAGATGGCAAAAATATCACTTTCAGCTGAAAAACGGCTTCAATGTACAATGTAGCAGAGAAAAAAATCGTAATAAAACTCTTGCCAACACAAACATGTTGTGGTATCAGATGTTCTCAATCATATTTTCCTTTCTGTTTTGCTTAATGAAAATATAATATTTGTTAAAATAAATCTTCGTAAATCCGTGTCCGAGTCGTCCCTTATATGCGTACCATACCTCCCAGGTAAGACGGAAGTATGGGACAATATTATTGCATTTTTTTTAAATAATAGATAATATCAATTATTTTGCATTTTGTTGCATAGTACATAGCCTTAAAAATGTACTATCTTTTTTTGTGTATGCTGCACTCTTGTTAAATCCAAATTTGGAAAGTAAATCAAACTGAAATCGGTTATATCTTTCCCGACACTCGCCTATAAGTCAAAAAGTTACATAAGTACTTTTTTAAAAACATTAAGAAAATGTGAGGACTAATTGTTAAAACACATGAAACGTTTGGTAAGAGAAGTAAATTAAACCAATCTGAAAAAAGGTACGCTGTAATTTGTTGCAGAGATGAAGTAAGTGATGAATTTACCGATCCGTGCTTAACTTTTGTACGTGACTATATTACAGAAAATAATATTTTTAATTTATAGAAGTATGGCATGTATAATTATAATAATTGCTTGTTCTTGTTACAGTTGCTTGTTCTTGACCAAGTGAAACCTTACATTGTGTTGAACACAGATAAAATATTCGGTCACAAAAGCTTATATTACTGAAAAAGATAAAATTTTCTTCTTAGCAAACTGACACATGTAGCGCTGACACATGTATAGCTCTGACACATGTAGTATATACAGTATATAGTTTATGGGTCATTTTCAAAATTTGCTTACATTTGCTGTCCGGGGGTTAAAAAGACGATTTTGAAGCATAACGTATATCTTAAATTCAATGCGAATAATTATTTTCTGCAAGAAATACCCCCCAAAAAATTCTATCACTCAACAAATTATTGAAATTTATTTATTTATTTTTATATAAGTCTTTAAAAATGAGAATCAAGGCAAAAACGCTTGTCCATTTCCAATTTTCGCAAGTTCAACTATTTTTTTCCTCTACTTAATGGTCAAAAAAAGTAAATTTGACATATTATTTTTATATATTGACTATTAGTATATGGTATTCATGATAAATATTGACAATAGTAGTTTTATTTCAATAAGAAATGTATGAATATATTTTGTCCGGAAGTTCTTGTCAAGTCCGTTACCCTAAGATTATTTTAGCTAAAAAAGGTATTTATTGAAATCAAAAGATGGTAACACGTATTCAGTTAACTTAACAAATTAGTGACCTAACTATTTTGTACCATTTTGTTTCCCTGAGTAGAGAAGTATTGCTGTGGTGTTTCGCACAAAATTTTTTCCAGGTGCGTATTTTTATTCTTTGTCAAGTCCGTTACCAAAGATTTTAGTATTAATTTTTACTTTTTCTAAATTTTTACCCCTAAATATTGTTCATTATACAACTCTAAGAAAATGCATCTTGTAGTTCAATTTTTAAATTCGACAACCTAGCCATAATTTGACATTTTGGTTGAAATGTCAATTCCGTTACTGGTAAAATCCGTTACCAAATGTCAAATTCGTTACCATAGAGTTTTTGATCAATATTTCAATCATCACAAACATCGTTTTAAGCTTCAGGGCGCAAATAATTTCAAATGAAGTTGGTTCTAGGCTCTATGATATAGTTTAAAAGTGAGATTTCATATTGATTTTGTATGGTAATGGACGACAATTTTGATTGCAACTTACAGTTTTACAACAGCATTTGAATACTTAATTATTCATCAGAGTGTACAAATAGTTACTTTTTTTCTTACCTACAATATGTGACTAAACATCTGTTAGTATTTCTAAAAAAAAATAGCAAGTTAAAAAAATTACTTAAAAATTTTGAAATGTAAGCATATGGTGAAAATGACCCTTATACAGTAACCTAACATATATAGTGTAGTTTTTTTTGGGGGGGGGGAATAAAAAGCAATAATTTTCTTGTTAAAATGTCACAATTAAAGTTTTCAGGCTACCTTTGGCGCAGTGTTTCTAAGGTAGCACATACGTTTAAATTAGTTTGGAAATGATATGGTGGAAAATACACATATTTAAATATATCTTTCAAAAGAGACTCTATGCAGAAAGTTTTAATGAATTTTTCGATGCTTTATTTTTAGTAAGGCTGTGACATTATTCGTGTACTTATAGCAATCGTAATTACACATCCAAATGGCCATTATTTTTGGTTTGAAATAACTAGACTTTCTTCCATCATCAAGCTATCTTAGAAACATGCGTATAATCGTCATTTTTTAGGTGTAAAAACTTATTGCAGTCAAAGTAAAAGTGGTTTAAGGAAAAAATAGTAAGACTTTAGAAATCTCATCACAACTAAGCTTTGAAAAGTTCGCGATAATATATTTTGTATTCAGCAATCAGTAACAAAAAAAAAAAAAAAATACTGAAATACTTTAAAAATAATTTTCAAAGATTTTAGGAGAAGAAAATAGGTTTTGTAGGGCAATGAACGAAATTCTGTTGCTTAAGAACTCACAAACCGTTGTACGATTTCTTAGGCAAAAACTTTGTTCAATAACTTTTAAAATGACTACTTTTTAATAAAATATATGAGGGTCACGTGTGAGACAAAAAGGCGGCTTTTTCATAGAATGGCGCAATCGTAATTTTTGTGATTTTTCTTTGATTTATGATAACCGGTGTATACGAGAAAAAAGTTTTAAAATAAACGTTTGAAGGTTTTTTAGTGGAGTGCTTTGGTCTTAATCTCACAAATAATGCTGTACATTTTTGCGTTTTGCTACCAAATTTTCTTCCTGCCTCTGCTTTCTTTTGCATTTTTAAGTTTGAAGCAACATGGAGCATTTTTTTTTCAACTTGGGATGTTTCAATGCATAATCCTGGGTAAGTTTGAAAATGTAATATTGATTTTTTACTGGGAAAAGGGTAAATTTGCTTGTAAGTTTGTTTTCAGGTTTAGTTGAAAAAGTAGGTAAAGAGGTAAGACAAAACGATCTGATACCAAAAAACGCTAAGGAACAATTATTCAGCTTTTGATAAATGTTTTACGTATCTTTTCCAGAGACATTCAATATTTCTTTACTTCCACAACTTCATTCCGTTTCTTGCGCAATTTTTTTGCGATAGTAAATAAGACTTCGCTGTTTTTATTACAGAGTTACATTAATATATGCATATGGACATTAGAGGGTTAAATATTAGGAAACGCTTTTTGAGTGGCTTTCTTGCCTAATTGCTTCAATCACAAAAAATGTAAGTCAATCCTCCAAAATACGTATCGCAGCTTCTTACGGTGTTCTCTGATTTTCGTAGACATGCGGTGGGATAATCTTGTTTACTTTAATGGAAAATAAACTTATAAACGTATTTGAAACTTCCTTTTTTTCAGAAGTGTAGTACATTTTTGACTGCTTAATAGTATATATCACAACTAAAAATAATCCACAAGACGTGCGCGAGTTTCAATCGAGTTTTTAAAGTACTTAATAACAGGTAAAAGAACTTCGCTGCAAATTTAGACGGTTTTCTTTCGAAGATATCTTTAAATACTTTTCTAGTAATTGAATGAAAACAGAAGATAATGGTTAAATTAGGGCTCACATTTTAACAGCTAACAATGAACCAACTTGGTTAAGGAAAACTAAGTAAAGGCAAATGAAGCTAACATAAAACTCTTAACATAAAAAGAAAGAAAAAATCAAATTAGAAAAATGTAGCTAACTTTAAATGTTGAGTTAATTTAAGTTTATTGATTAAAAACTATCATTCTCTAATAAAAATAATTAGCCGTTTGATGCGTACGTTAATTAAAATTCAACATGATAGCTTTTATTGCGTATTCACTGAAGATAGCACAGCATTTCTAAAGGTCATTGGCTCGCATTTTTACATCACTTTCGTTTATGTCCATTTTACTATCAGTGCTAAAAGTCTAAGAACACAGCAACTAACAAAGCCTCGGATCAATTATCCTTATTACATTTCTTCCTTATCAGCAAGGGGGTAATAAATACGACATTTAAAGTCTAATCTAAAGATTACTATCATATAGATAGTACCAGAAATAAAGTAGAAAATGTTGCTTAATGTCATAAGCCTCAGAATTTTTTTATAACATTCATAAGAAATGTGTATTAAATACTTTTTCCGTACTTTTTGTGTTGCTATTTTATGTCAACTTCATCTCAATTTATTAAGAGACTTTTTTTTCCTTAAAAGTTGCAATTATTACAGTTATTGTGTAATTATAGGTTTGCTAATCTCGTTTATTTTATAAATTTATATATATATATATATATATATATATATATACTAGCTGACCCGACCACTCGTTGCTGTGGCTAAGGTATGATTTAGTTAAAAATTTTATAGACTGAGCAAACTACCGTACTACCTACGGTTATAAATGTGCAAATTGTCGTCTAAGAATACATTTGTATCTTACTAAGGGAAAAAAAATAAGCTATAATAGTAATAATTTGAAAACTTATGAATGCAGAGAGGTACGTTTAGAAAATACAATTCTTAGCAAAATCACTCTAAATTTTAATATTACACAGGTAAAAGTTCACAAATTACAGTAAAACCTTTTTTATTATAATACAATTGAAAAACAAAATCACAAAAAAATGAATATTGTAAAACTTAAAAACCCGAAAAGGTACGATATTTACGAAACAGTCGAATTTTGAATCGCAAACTATGAGGTGTATATTTATGTTACAAAGCAATGTGACGGTAAAAATTGTGTGTATAGAAATAATTTTAATCTTCGCACCATAAAACAGTACATTTTCCCTCCTAAGAATTTGTTTTTTGAATAGTAAATATCAAATATACATGTATTGTTAAACGATAATTTGCAAATTTATTGCTGCAGATGGATACGCTTAGCAAATACAATTCTGAACTAAATCACTAAAAATTTAAATATTACATACGTAAAAGATCACATAATGCAGTGAGCCTTTCTTTGTCTAAATACACCTGACATAAAAATCACTAAACAATATGAATATTTTATAACTGAAAGCTCGAAAAAAGTATGATATTTTTCACTAAAATAATTATCCTAAAAAAATATTTGTACCTAAATATGAGTGAAAAATATTTTTAAAACATACAAAATAGCATATGTTAAGTATCTAAACTGCTTTAATAAATTGAATTAAGTAAAGGAGAAGTAAGCAAATAATACTTTTCCGAATATTGATTTAATAATACTTACAAGCATAATTTAAATTAAGAGAATCGGGACGAATATGCCAGAAACCGATTCGACATCCTTGATCGTTACCACTATAGCTTTTTGCTTCCGAAGCAACTGACAACCCAGCAGCAGATTTTATCTTATAGAAGTCAAGAATACAGAAAAGCTGGTAGCTAAATAGATAATTGGCAATAAAAAATATATTGCGGTCCTAAATTGAGATAAAAACTATCCTATCATTTAAGTTGGACCAAACTGAAACTGCGTGCAAAATTTGGTTAAAATCGGTTCAGTAGCTGGCGAGGAAATGCTTTTATTTCTTTCTTAATTTTTTTTGTTTGGTTATTGACTCAATCATTTAAATTTCATTTCTGCTACACAATTTGTTATAGTTTAAAAATCCCCAGTATATAAATCAAGTTATCAATACACAGGATCTTTTAACAGATTGTGAGGAATTTTCTATCGTTGCATACATTTTTAACAAAATTATCGACTCAATTTTTAAAAAAGTTTGTATGATTCTTCAATAACTTGAATTTATTTTTATTTCGTTGAAACAAATACCAATAATATTTAAAGTTTTCATAAATTCAATATGGTGTGCAATAAATTAAGCAGTTAATTTTAGTTTAAAAGACATGTATGACTTAAATATTTTATCCTTACTTGAAATCTGGACAAAATTATAAATTAAAATGTAAGTAGAGAAAACAGAAAAAATGCTCGAAAATGTCCGTTTATGTCCTTAACATGAATCAATGTTGCCATTTATGATTGTTAGTTGCCTTATTAAAAAAATGATAAACACAATAAAAATATGAATAAAAATTAAAATTATCATACTTAAAATTTAAATTTTCGGCCTTCCTCCCAACAATTGCATTTTTTAAATGGAAAATAAAAATAATTAATCTCGTCATTAGCCATTGTTTTTTTAATAAGATGATAAAATGTTATTTAATTTTCTACACACACGTCATTTTATACATAACACAAATATTAGAAGGAAAAAAAATCATTAAAAGTTGAGTGGAAGTACCAGGGTTGTTGCTAGAAGATACTCGGGTGTTTAAAATTGTGATTAAAATAAATCTTCGATCTTTCTATTCCGTTTTCGAATACTGATCACTTTCCTTCCTCCCACATTAGCAAATGAATCCTCAACACCATTATTAACCCTAATTGGAACATTTAGCTGAAGTAGAAATGTGGCATTTGATGTTTTCAACAACTATAAAGAACGTCCTTTTAGCCATTTGTCGTTTTGCACGTAAAGTTTTCATTAAACAAATAGTAAAAAAAATAAAGTATGGTAAAATAAATCTATTTTAAAATATTTTTCAAGAAAAGAAAATAATAACATCAAATGTCAATATTACCTTCTCTTCCCCTTATTTTTGACAACTCCCCCTCTGTCCCCAAATGTATCTATTGCGAGATAACCCGTTGTTTAAAACTTCATGTACAAGAACTTTTATTTTTTATAAATTTTTTTGTCTCTTACTTTGGAAAATAAAGCAATTAGTAATTATTACTAACAACATTGACTCATGTCATGACTTTAAATGGACTTCTTTGAGCAAATTTTTGCCGTCAACCAGAGGTTTTTATCTATGATTTTATAATTTTGCCCATGTTTCAGCAAATTGAATATTCAAGTTATATATTTTTTAAAAATAACTAAATTGTTTAATTTAATTTATTTTTTGCACCATATTGGCACCATGCATCAGGACAAATTGTGTGATTAATGCTTATTATAATGTAATAATATAACGTTAACATCTATTTAAACGAAGTAAAACGAAATTGAGTTACGTTATTGTTGAAATACTGTTATAAATTTTGAGTATACATATTTCTGCCTGCGTAGTTTTAAATTATTCAACCTTGCATATTTTATTGAAGCTCGAAGAACAAAACAGGGAATTTAAAAAAAAGCAAATAAAAGCAATAAATAAATGAATAAAATAACAGATAAAATGCACACGTGTATGGAATAGGTTTGAGACAAACAAAACAAAACCAAAGCAATTTGAGTTTGTGCAATGAATTGCTGCAAATATCGAATCAAAAGCAATAAAAAAAGATTCTGAAATTAGAATAACGAAACAGTTAAATGTTTTAGTTTCAGAATTTTAAATCATAATTTGAATTGCGAGTTTCAAAGAAAAATAAAAAGACTAAGTCACATACATATGTCAGAAAAAATATCAAACTTGTATTGTTTACGCAAGTAAAAAGCATTTTTCTAGTTATTGCTTCTGAAATTCAGGCTTATATTTTCTCTAAGGCAAGTTAAGCCCGGTAATACATACCTATCTTTTCAGCAAGCAAATAAAAAGAGATCAACTTTAGTAACTTGACGATTGACGCGTTGTTTCCAAAAATTTTCAACGGACAGTGACATCAAGACTGTATTTTCCCCATGACACGTATAGTGGAAACAACGATAACAGTCAAAAGAACAGTTTTCAAACTTATCCAATTTCATACTTGAAATGCTTACAGCGATGGAAAAATGAGCTAGAAAAACAATAGACTAGAAGAGCATTAAATATAAACTGTTTACTGGTTGAAGTTTTAAAGGAAGGTCTGGGACTCGTTCGCAGTTAGATATATAATATATTTGCTGCTATATTTTTATTACTTACTTACTTGCTCTTATTTATTAACTTCACTAAAATGGGTTTCCTTCATCGACATATTCAGAGCAGAAAATAACTCACTCTAAGGAATATGTATGCACTAGTAATGCCAATATTTCATATCGCAAGTAAAATAGAGTTCTAGAGCTTTACTCAGACTTCATTTTTAAGGAGGTTTTAATCTTCAAAATTGTCAATTCTTTCTGAATAGAAATGTTACGTTGCATTTTCTTCATAGCATTTTATATCAATGCTTTCATGATAGTCCTACGAGCTCCGAAGTTTTTTTAAGGTATGTAAAATAACGCATAGTAGACATGCATTCAAGGGCCTTATCCCAATCCCTGTAGTTTGTTTAAATCTAACCTTAAATCATTAAGGTTCTCCTCCTTATTTCCATTTTTATTCCAAATTACTGTATGGTTTCATGTATTGTTTATGTTTCACAGAGGAATTTGTTTAAATTCCAATTTTAGATTTTCTTAAATCAAGTCTGAAGTCACTTTCCAGTGTTAAGTGTTCTAAAGCCTAGTTAAAAGCTACAAAGGGAAACCATGCCGGGAAATAAATATTTTTAAAATATGAGAATGAAGGAACTTTCTAGCAAACAACAAGAAATATTTATTTTAAAGCTTTATGAAAATGTGCAGTTCTAAATGACAGCAGAATACGTAGACACTGTTTTAATTAGTAGTTAGTGTAGCAATCTATGTAATATTAAAACTGAAAGAAATATTTATGCGTAGAATATGTTCTAGATACAAAATGAGCTGCAAGGATGGCACAAAATGTATTTTGAGCAGCTATCCTTGCTGTTCATTTCTTCTTGCTTAATTACTGTTGAGGAAAACATTACGTTAGGATTTAGTCTACCATGAGTCGTACAGAAAAAATGATTCACTTGAAAAAAACTGCTTGTCAATGCGTATTATGTTTAGTTCCTCGGTAGTTTTCTACCCAGGAAGATTATGAAGGTTAAAAAAAAAAAAAAAAAATCTGTCAGTAAATGTGCACAGAAAGCCTGCACAAACAGGTTGTGAAGAAAGAAGCTTTGTGCTAAAGTTACTATTAACGGAAATAATAATGAAAGTCATTCCAGACTAGTCGAAATGATGCTAATAATTGGAATAGAGACTGGTTAAGTTAATGAAACATAAGTGATGTCTGCTTTTTGCAAGCCTTGCGGTTTATGTATAGATCCAGTTAGACCCCACTTTGTTTTAAAATTGTTACTTTGGCACATAAAGTTTTTTTGGAAAGTATTATTATGTATCAAGAGACAATTGAAATTAAAATACTCCACGCGATGCGGATTATCGATTTATTTTAAATTCAGAATAATGAAAATTTGTTACATTTTAATATGCGACATCTTTCACAAATAAGAATAATAGTAGTATGACAAGTCGTTATTAAATCATTAATCTCGATAAAACGAACACAACATATAATAAACACAAAAACAAGCAATTAATCACAGGTCAGGTATTTCACAAAAAAATAAATAAATAAACAAAAAAAAATAGTATTTTGGAAGATAAAAATGTCTTTGGTAGAGTAAATTTTTGACTGAATAAATGAGTTTTTTTTTTTTTTAAATCTCGCTCTATTTCTTAATATATGCGATTTTTAGTCGGTTGTTTCGCAGCATTTTTAACATTCAGACTATCCAAACTTTAATATACAAGTCAGTTCTCTGCAATAATCCAAACTATTAAAATGATCCAAAAATTTAATTTTTTTTTTTTTTTAAATCTTACTCTGAGTTCCGAAATAGTAAGTAACAGCTTCTAAAACATCCATTTTTGGTAGAGCTTGAGCACATTAAACTTCGTCACAGTAAAAGCACCAATGACTGAAACTGAATATTCCTTTAAAAAATATATTTACCATCTGAATGCATAATGCGATTAGTAACATTGCGCACTTTCCGCAACAAATTGAAAAGCATTAACACAAACGCGTGGCGATTTAGGAGTGTGCTCTCTGAATACCAAAATTCGTAGTCCATACACGCAACAGCAATCGATTGTCATTAGGCAGAAGCGGCATATCAACGGGGCAATACTTTTAGATTAAAAAGAACTACTTAATGTAATTGTGTATATTTATAGGGTCATTGACCTTTGTTTACCCATTGGCCATATTTATATTCTTGTTAGCAATTTATATTTTCCCGCTGAGACGATATTTGTTCTCGTGCTACAATCAATAGTTTTCAATTGACAATACTTGTGCTCATGCTAAGAGAAATCTTTTACTACCAAACGATATTCCACTAGTTTGAAAACTTACGGAATGCAATGGATGTGACATACGCCATGTATCTGCAATAAAATATTTGGCAATTTCTTTTATTAAAAGAGTGTTTTACAACCATAAATTTTGAAATTGAGAAATGAACTTTTATTAGGTTTCTAGAATTCAGTAAATACTTATCGTTATATGGTGAGCATGAGTTTTTCTAGCTTAAAGATCATGATGCTTTTGGCTCTTTTAAATTTATGATCAGCCCAAAATATTTCAGACTGTAAGAAACAGCAGCTAAAATTCTGGATGTCATTGTTTGCTTTTGTAAATAATTTTTATAGTAATTAGATTAAACCGTTAAAAAATATTTGTAGGTTTGCTTTGTGTTATATTACTTTAGGAGTTTAATTGCCAAAAAATCAAATATCTTCTTTAGACTGTTTGCTTACATAAGTAAAATGATGCATATTACAGTCGAAAAAGGAATGAGTTATAGGATGAAATCATCCTGTCGTTTTTATGTCACAAAAAACCGAGTGTTTGAAAATTTTGTCTCACGTAAAAAAAAAAAAAATATGTGAATAAAATAATGTATAAAAGTATGTGCGTACTTCAAAAAAAAAATTTAACAAGATCAACTGACAACTATAAAAACTATGCCGAATTTCATTCTCCTAATCTATTATTAGTTTCAATTTTGCCTGATTTTTGTTTTGAGCATTATTTTTTTTAACATTTCAAGCATGACTTCATGTTACTAAGTTTTGATCCTTTTTCAAAACAGATATAGGAAAAAATACCAAAATCTGCCACAAGGGAAAACGTGAGCCGAATATTGCGTCTAAACTTCTCAATAATGTGTTGTTTGTTCTTGAATATTAATCTTCAAACATCACATATGAATCATCATATGAATTGTATTTGTAATTTTTTTCTTAGTATGTCATTTATATGCTTCTTACCTACAATTTTGCCATTACTTTTTTTTTGTCGGGGCGATTACAGCTTTTTAACTTCTTCAATAGATGTATAAAAAAGGGTAAAACTTTCTTCAAAACAAATCATGAGAGATTTTAATGCAACTTCTACAAACAAAAATCCTTTCTTAATTCCGGAAGAGAAGAGCAGTATCCATTTCCATTACCGTAGTATCCTTGAAGTCCTTAACAGCCAAAGCTCTTTGAGCATTTTCATTCCTTTTTCTTGAACAGACGTTTAAATGATAATGTGGCACATAAATGACTTCGTTAAGTCTTTCGTGTTTTAAACGGTAGAATATCAATGGTAGTAGTGGCTTGTGCTTCTCCACATCTAAATTCCATTGATTACGTCTAAGAGTTCACGTAAACGTAAATTACGAGTTTTTAGGCAGCATAAGAGCTGTATTATTTTTAAGAACTACTAACGATACTAGTAAGAATTTTAAGCTACATGGGTAACAACATCTACTAAAATGCTTTTTTTTTTTTTTTTTTTTTCGCTTTTTCAAAAGAAAAGAACTCCTAAATGGACGTGCTGCTTCGTTTTTGTTCTTTTTCTTTTAAATAAATTTTGACTACACAACATTTAGTTTTCTTTTTTTTTTTATTTCTACATTTGCACCGTTTGTAAAAATTCTGTATAAATTGGATACCAACACGAATGTATAGAAGCACCTTCACACACACAGACAGAAAATCCTTCAGTTTTAAATTCCAGAAAAAAGTTTGCATGCGTCCATAACTGGATTTAATCTTTTAACTGTCATGCCCGAGATAGTCTCGGACACAGCTGGTTTTCGAAAATGTCACGCCCGAGTATTACTCGGGGTATTTTTTTTTGAGTGCATCGTATTGTTATACCCGAATATATATCGGGAGACGTTTATTTCGGCTTCATCTCTTTGTCAAACCCGACTGTTTCTCGGGTTTGTGCTTGGAAAAGTGTTAAAAATCAAAATAACTTGACAGTTAAAGGGTTAATGGATATTGCTGTGGTAGATTGAGAACTTCTTCTAACTTGCACTGTAACATACATTTCTCTTATTCGTGAAAAAGATTTACATACCAATCACATTTTAAGCAAGGAAACAGCAAAAGACTAATTCATAAATGTATCACATACTCATAAATGAAACACGTAACTCAAATACAAGCATAAAATATATTTAATTTTGGCTTAAGTAAATGCTGGATATCTTTAACTTTGAAAGACTGCTTTTGGATATTTCTATTTAGTTGTAGTGGATGCTTTAAAATGTGTTTAAACAACCAACGTTTGAAGACTGTTAAAATAGTAGTACCAAATAAGTGCAAATAATGGTCTGCAAATTGTCTTCTGTTTTTTGGCAACATGAGTTTTTTTAGAGATACTTCAGCAAAAGCCTGTTTCTGGATATGTACTAAAGTTTAGTATTAACAGCAGCGTCCATAACAAGTGGCACACTTTATAGGTGTTAGGTGTAAACTTTAAGTATTTGACATTACCACAGTTGGCATAAATTAACACTTTATGAAAATTTTACGGCCAACCGAATGGTCATTATCATTACTCAAATTGTCCAGCTAAGTTCTTTATGTGCGTACTTGCACCTGTAAAACTTAACTCAAGATAGTTCATAAGTTTTTTTCTACACAGTTTTAACATGTAGTGAGGAGGCAGAATTTTCTACCTTAAGCTTTAACTTACTGAAAAAAAAAATATTCGCTAGCTCCAAGTATTTCAGATATAGTGATTTTTGTTAGCTATTTATAGTGATCATTAGAAAATATATCAGACACTTGTTTTCTTGAAGAAATTTCGTTTATACCCAAGTAGCATCAACTCATCGGATTTTGCTAGGCCGATCAACAAACTCCTCGTAAACTGATCCTGTAACGCACGATGACATCGTTCCGATCAGTATCCGAGCACGGTTTTCGATGAGCTACTTTTCATCGGAAAGCGATATCCTTCCGATCAACTTTCCCGATGAAAATAAGATGAGCTGTATTCCATCGGAAAACGATATCCTTCCGATCAAGTTTCCCGATGAAATTCCTCGGCACGGGACTGTTCTGATCGTAAATTGCTCCAAATCTCATCGTATTCTCATCGGATTTTGCTGCTCGGATTCTGCTCGGCCGATGAGACACATTGGATCATCGACCGATGAGAATTTCATCGGGTTTCGATGAATGGCCGATCATCGGCGGATGAGATGATGCTGCTAGGGTAGGTTCCATCGCCAGTTGTTGAAATATTTTTTGACATATAAAGTCGATTTTGATCCATACCCCCAAATGTGAACTCCTGCTTGTTACTGTGAAATTATTTAAGATAAAACCCAAAAATAGAAGCATTGGTATTAAATTAATCCATAAAATTCAAACAAATAATTGTAAAGTTCTAACTAATAATTTTTAAAATAGTGATCTAAGGCGTTTGTGTGAAAACGAAATTAAAGACATAATCAAACTTTGTTTATTTAATGGGAAGCCAGTTGCTTAATATCTTGTGTCTATCTGAAAAAATAGTAAGTAAAATTCTGAAAAGAGCAGCGTATTTTTAAATTGAGTCAACACTGAATGATTCCTGATTTTTTTTTTTTTTTAGTTTTTTTTCATAACAACAATAGCTTGAAGATCAAAGATAGCAATTGTCGTCACTATTGCACTTAAAAAAAATATGAAAAAAAGAAGATTGAAAAAAGGTTGCTCTTTTAATTATTTCTTTTGCTTCAGGGGAAAAAACTAGTGCATTTCATTGTGACATTGTCATGTTTCTCGTACATCATTTTGTTCAAATAAAAATGAACATTAGTAAAAATAATTTTAAGATTTGGAAGAGAAAATGATTAAAATATTCTTCAAAAGGATCTTGAAAAGCAATTCAATTTAAAGTCTTGTAAAGTGGGGAACGAGAAAAAAGTTTTTTCTGTTGTTTTTTTCTCCTTAATGACGTTCTCTTATGAATCACTGTGTACAGCTCTTGACAAAAGCTTTTGAAGACTGTTTACGTAAAAAATAAAACGATTCTTTTTTTCTCAAACTAAAGCCGATTTATAAATGACAGACACTTTCTTTCAAGCACTCTTTTGTCATTAAATGAACCAAACGTATATAATTTGGCGAAGGGTATTTAAATAAAAAACCTCAACAATTGGTGAAAAAAAACAGTTAAAAGAGACGGTTATTGAAAACAAAGCCATCCGCATTTCTTCATTAAGGTTACGTAAAATTAAGAAATGCTGCTAAATATAATGTTATTATCGAATTCAAAGTACAGTAGCTTTAACGCTTTTACTGGATTAGCTCAAATATTCTTCAGGATACATTTTTTAATGGTAAGGCAGTTAAGTAAGGCAATGAAAGTTCTTTATTTACTTATGCATTCTTTAATTTTTCACATTTCAAAAAATAATATCTCACGATTCCTTGCAATTATCTCTGATATAGTCAATTTGGCTTTGCTTGATACTAAAAACTGAAAAGCATTCCCCCGTATGAACATTTTAACTGTGTATTAAATTTTAATTGCAGATTTCAGCACATTCTTATCATTTTGACGTAACACATAATCAATGCACAGGTAGCACACGTAATATAAACGTTTCATAATACGTATGAAAATAATTTTCACGAGGTTTTCAACCATTCAAAACGTTGATAAAATGAAGTGCGCTACTTGGAAAAAATAAAATGAATTTGGTCAAAAATGAGAACCAAACAATAAACAGTTCTGTTTGTCGTTTTGTTTTCTTTTTCTTTTCTTTCTTTCTTTGTTTTTTCTTTTTTTTTTGAGCTATGAGAGATTGCTATTTTATCTCACTTCCGACCGTAGTTGCCGATGTGGTTCCTCTTTCAGGTTGTACGCCTGCTTCTGGTCCTCGACTGATTCACGGCTTTCGCACCTCTTGGTGGTGGCTTCCATGACTTACACACACAATTGCTTACACGTACACGCACACATTCATAAAACACACAACAATGACAAAAATATTGCGAGGTAAAGTACAACTGGGGGGTTTTAAAGCATTTATAGGATTTATTTTCTGTTTTCAAGTTGCTATATTTTCATTAAATTTTTTTTTTTTTTTTGCTCTGAAATTAAAGTAAGGCTAAATGGTAGGATCAACGTTGAACTTGGATAATTTTTCATCTTAAAAGAAAAACATAGTTATTAATTTTTAATTTTTGATAACTATGCAAAACGTTTGGAGTTTCCCTTCCATTTTTTACTCCAACAAATACAACCGACCCTTAAATTGTTTCTTAAAGTTTACCTGAATGACCGATTCTCCGATAAGAATGCAATGAAGAGTGTAGATAATAAGTCTATTCTCATTTATCGTTATTTACTTTCATCACTTCGTATCAACACAAATTTCGTTCAAAAGGAAATTTTACCTTTCGCAGTAAGAAAGTACACTGTTAAAAATTTTCCTGAACTTTTAAGGTAAAAGTTACTGGCATCCATGTTGCCAGTAACTTTTACCGTAAAATATTTGTTTACTATAACATTTTCCGGAAGAGAAAACGAGAACTGAAAAGCGCGAGATACGAACGACAAGGATCGAACTCAGGACCTAATTTTTTCAAACTACTTTACTGTCCACGGTACCAGATGCGACACATCAGGAGAGCGGAAATAGGGTGTCATGTGCATCTCACAGTAAGTCACGTGGGGATCAATTGGCGCTGCAATCGCAATTTTTTTATCGGTACAATTCACTGTAAAAATTCTTGCTACAGTTTACAGTAACATTTACCATAAAAGCTTCCTGAATTTTTGACAGTGTACTAAGAGTATCTTTACGACATCGCACGGTCAATATCTTTAACACACGCTATACGAAACGCTCATCTTGAGTGAGCTAAGACCATAGGAATGACACAGAAATTCTGCTTCCCAATTAATGTATCTTCTAACGTCACTTCTTAGTGTCAAAACAGGTATTATGCCAATGTAATCATAATCCCTTTTAGCTTATATACTTTTAATGTATCAGTTTCAAACGTTGATCTGAAATGCAATTTTAATCAAAGCGTTTAATATTTTATTTACCAAATTCTATTTACTTGAACATATGGTTGCTCTAACTATGTTTAATTATTTAGAAAAACAAATGTATGATTAAATGTGAAATATTAGATAAAGCTGATATGAGAAAAACACAAAAAGTTCTGCCGGGCACAGAGATAACTGTCATTATAAGAAAAAATATTTGTTCATTGTTGTTCATTTATGCGTGAATCAAATTTTGTCAGGGAAACCCAAAATTACTTCATTATTAAGTGCATACTTAATACTTATATGTCACCATCATTTCTAAATTATTGATTTCATTGCTTAAAATAGAACGCAAAAAATATTTATTTATTTATTTATTTTTTTCATTTCTTTGAAATTAACTATTTTAACTCAGGGTTTTTGTTGTGATTTTTAACTTGATGACATATTTAGCCCAAACAAATTATTACTTTCGCTTATATTGAAAGCATGTAACTTCAGTAAGTTAACGTACCACTATACAAACTAGGAGAGTGACATCTTTGTTATTTGAATTATCCTACGTACTATACTGTGACTTAAAAACGAGTAGGAGAACGGGGGAGGGTAGGGATCAATTTCTTTAATTTTTTTATTTTCAAAAATTATTATCAATTTACAAACGCAAAAGGTCCCCTTGACTAAATAATCTTTTCATTGTGTCATGGAGTTTTTTAATATTTTTTAAAAGAATATTTCCCTACAATATGGTAGTTTAAAAACTATTTTCCTTTTTCAAAGGTGTGAGTATAGGGGAGGGGGTAGCCCTCGTAAACAGGCCTGGGACACATATCGACACAATTAAATAATGCAAGAGCAATCACCATATTTCAAAAGAAAACCAGCCCTTTAATAAGAAACATAACATGTATACCAATTACATTGAAGGGTTTGTAAATTATACTATGTTAGTTTAAGTTGTACAGTAGTTGTGGAATTCAAAACATATTTTTCCTAAATATATAGCTCTGCTTACTGCAAAATTTCCAAGTTTTGTAGCTTGTTTCAATTACTAGATAGGCATGCAAAAAGCTTGTAATAGCCAAGAACTATGAGTAAGGAATTATAAATATTGTTTGCTCCTGATAGCATATCCTTCGAATTTATTTTATTTTCCAATGTTATATGATTAAAAATTAACTCAGGCAGAACGCAAGTCTCTTGAGCTAACGTAAGACGTGTAATTGAAAGACTACGTATTGAACTCTAATTCTATTCATCGAAAAATTTTGTTTAAGTTATTATATAATATTAAAAGCATAACGTTTTACATTTTCGGACACTGCAATTTAAGTTAGATATAAGTACAATGCATAGTTAAAAATGTATAGCCTGCTTATACGATTTTAACATTTTCCCTTTACGCAATTCTTGTATAAACGCTGTGGATAATAGCGAATTATGTAACTTTTACAAACTTTAGAGCAAAATTAATGCGGTTACTGTTATTTTTTATGCATAAACTTTTGTTTAAAATGTTTTAATCTTTTTATTAAAAATTTAGGGAGATTTATTCGTTTACAATTGTTGTTTTTCCTATTTGCCTTCAACCACTTTCTACAATATTTTGCTAAAAGCTATTCTGAGCTATTTACTTCATTTTCAAAATGTCTCTCTTCTTTGGATAATGCATTTTGTTTGCTGAAATTTTCATGAGCTACGACATTATCTGTAAAAAATCATTATTTTTATGGTTTAAAAAAAACCTTCATCCGATTCAACTTTAATGCTAAGTGCGTTAATGTGCCATCAATATTTTGTACGGAGTCGGCATTGCAATATAAAGGTGAAAACAGAAATGTAGAACAAACTAACCGTATTAGCAAAGTGGAATAGTTGGAGCGTGGAACAAACGGGGAGAAACGGAAAGGTATATTGTTATTTTATTTTTCATTTTTGCTAAAAGAATGCATCATGCGGTTTCAAAATGTTGCAAATTATTAAATAGAATTTTTTTTTTATATATATCGTTCATAAATATCATGTTTATGAAATTGTTTTGCAAATTTATTTCAGTTGAACAAAATTACACAACTTCTGTTTTACATGCAAATTTAATCGATTGGAACTGTGAATACAACTTCAAACTTAAATTCCTCAACAAAAAAAGGTTTGAAAATATTTGGAAAAATATGAATACTATTTGGCAGGTGTAATTTTTGAACATACTCTAACGAGATGTTCTGAGTTGTATGTTAAAAAGCATAGATCACTCTGTATGAAACACCAGGAGAATGGTTGAAAGAGCTTTCCACGTTGCAGGAAAGAGCATATTGTTAAAATTGGAATTCAATACTTTATACACTCAAACCTAAGAAAAGTTGGAATTTCCGATATTCCATTTTGTATTTGAAGTTTGAAAAATAATTCAGAATACACTCTGCACTATCCAGACATCATGTTAAACCCAAGTTCATATTTTGGAATTATTATTGGATTTCTGTCGGGAAAAGAAAGAAAAAAAAAAAGACAAATGTACACATATTTTAATCTCTCTCTCTCTCTCTCTCTCTCTCTCTCTCTATATATATATATATATATATATATATATATATATATATATATATATATATATATATATATATATATATATATACAGGGTGTCCACTCCAATCGTGGACCAATAGCTAATTTCTAAACCGTTAGAGATAAGCATATAGTTTATTTAGGAAAAAATCTCCAAATTATGAAAGGAATTTTGGGTCTATTCAATGTTTTTCAAAAAATCAAATTTTGAAAGAGTTACGAAATTTAAATTTTTATACAGCCCCCCAGTCCTATCAATCATATTTAGTAAAACATTCTTGACACTGTAATGTTTGAAACTAAAAAAAAATCACTCTTCTACAACAAAAATTGACCGAGTTATGACGTTTTGAAAAATCCAGATTTTGCATTATTTCATGACGTCATCGAGAGATCGCTTAAGGGACCGTATGCGAAATATTTCAAAATCTTGATTTTTCAAAACGTCATAACTCGGTCAATTTTTGTCGTAGAACAGTGATTTTTTTTAGTTTTAAACGTTACAGTGTCAAGAATGTTTTACTAAATATGATTGATAGGACTGGGGGGTTGTATAAAAATTTAAATTTCGTAACTCTTTCAAAATTTGATTTTTTGAAAAACATTGAATAGACCCAAAATTCCTTTCATAAATTGGAGATCTTTTCCTAAATAAACTATATGCATATCTCTAACGGTTTAGAAGTTAGCTATTGGTCCACGATTGGAGTGGACACCCTGTATATATATATATATATATATATATATATATATATATATATATATATATATATATATATATATATATATATATATATGTATATATACAGAGAGAGAGACATATATATATATACATATATATACAGGGTGTCCACTCCAATCGTGGACCAATAGCTAATTTCTAAACCGTTAGAGATAAGCATATAGTTTATTTAGGAAAAAATCTCCAAATTATGAAAGGAATTTTGGGTCTATTCAATGTTTTTCAAAAAATCAAATTTTGAAACAGTTACGAAATTTAAATTTTTATACAGCTCCCCAGTCCTATCAATCATATTTAGTAAAACATTCCTGACACTGTAACGTTTAAAACTAAAAAAAAATCACTCTTCTACCACAAAAATTGACCGAGTTATGACGTTTTGAAAAATCAAGATTTTGCATTGTTTGCATGACGTCATCGAGAGATCGCTTAAGGGACGTCATGCGAAATCCATTCAAAATCTTGATTTTTCAAAACGTCATAACTCGGTCAATTTTTGTGGTAGAAGAGTGATTTTTTTTTAGTTTTAAACGTTACAGTGTCAAGAATGTTTTACTAAATATGATTGATAGGACTGGGGGGCTGTATAAAAATTTAAATTTCGTAACTCTTTCAAAATTTGATTTTTTGAAAAACATTGAATAGACCCAAAATTCCTTTCATAATTTGGAAATTTTTTCCTAAATAAACTATATGCTTATCTCTAACGGTTTAGAAATTAGCTATTGGTCCACGATTGGAGTGGACACCCTGTATATACATATATATATAATATATATATATATATATATATATATATATATATATATATATATATATTATATATATATATATATATATATATATATATATATATATATATATATATATATATATACATATATATATATACATATACATTTTGTTTTGTAACTCTTCCCCAATCGCAACTTTTCCGCACTATTACGATTCGAAAATAAAAACTTTGTTTTTTTCGCTCCACCCTAATATATATATATATATATATATACATATATTATATATATATATATATATATATATATATATATATATATATATATATATATATATATATATATATATATATATATATATAATATATATATATATATATATATATATATATATATATTAGGGTGGAGCGAAAAAAACAAAGTTTTTATTTTCGAATCGTAATAGTGCGGAAAAGTTGCGATTGGTGAAGAGTTACAAAACAAAACAAAAATTTTTGAAATCGGATAATATCTTCCGTTCCCGCAACGAGCCTGAAATTTTGAAAAAATGAAAATTTTCATGTGTTTTTACCGATTTTTTAAAATTTTTGTTTTAATGTTTTATTTTAATGCTCTTGGACGGAAAAGTTACGTTTGGTGAAGCCTTCTGAAATTTTGAAAAATGTATTGAAATCGAATAATACCTTCTGATCCAGGAACAAGCCAGAAAAACCAAAAAATTATAAAATTTCAGCTTTTTTTGGGGTGATGAAAAAATATTAAAAAAAAATATGTTCTCATTTTTTTTTCTTTTTTTCCCGGTATCATAGCGTAAAGCCTTTTAAAAAGCACTATATTACTCTTAAACATTAATTTTTTTCTTGATTTTTCAGGTATCTTCTAAACGAATAAAACTACCATTTTTTACAACAACGAAACATTTTCAAATAATTGAAAGTTATAAAATATTTTCCAAAATTTCTGCAATCCAGTACAAAAATCCACTAAATAAAACACCCACTCCTAAAATAAACGATAATTTTAATCACTAAACTATAAACAATTTTAATACCTAACTAATTATATACAGTTTCTTAATCCTCTTTTGTAGTCTGTGCCTTCTATAATTATGTTACCTAATTTAACTGACTACCCACAGAATCCTTTAACATTAATTTAATTAGAAACTAATTTTAAAATTAAAACTTCTTTAAAATTAAACCTAGTTAGGTTAGGTAGTGTATAGAATGAGACTGCAAAATGCAATTAAATATTCAGAAACTAACATATAATGAGGTAGGTATTAAAATAGTTTATCGTTTAGGGATAAAAAATATTGTTCATCTTATGAGTGAGTTTTGTTCAATGGATTTTTGTACTGAAAAAGTTAAACAAATTTAATAATTAGGTATGGGTAAAAAATTTTATTTAAATGTTATCTATTATTTTTTGCTTTTTAGTTGCTTTTAGTTTGCTTTAAGGTTATCTTGGTGCCTACAGTAACACAGTCCCAGGCAAAGTGGGGCAAGGTGTAACAAAAATTAAGGATTGGAAAGCATTTGACAAGGAGAGGGCACTACTGATCCACACACCCCTATTAGCCTTATGCAAAAAATGTTAAAACATGTTATCATGACAATTGAACATTTGAAACACGATTGCAGAGAAACTTGTGCTTAAAAGGTTACTATAAGCATCTCGGTGATGATTTTGGAACACATGTCATATGAAAGCCATAAATATAAGGAATGTATTAGTGTAGAAGACAAAACAAATTTTAGATTTGTTGATTTCTAATTTTTCATACACAACATTATTTTAAAATAAATAATTACATTTAGGTTCAAAAAACTAAAAAATACGCTTTTAGAGTTAATTAAACTATAAAGCTTTGAACCATTTCAAATTATAAGTTTACATGCACCTTATAATACATCAACACGTAATATAGTTTAGCCCTTTAGTATTAACAATAGTATTAAATATATCACTTTTATATTTTTAAAGAACGTGAATTTTATCTTTTATTCAGAGTTACATACATACTGACAAACCCACATGTGAAACTAGTAAAAGCGTATTAAAAACAAAACCGCCATTAAAAAACAACTGGGAGCTAAACAGAAAAAAATAACACATAATATTTACATACAACTTCATACCCACACCTAATTATTAAATTTGTTTAACTTTTTCAGTACAAAAATCCATTGAACAAAACACTCACTCATTAAGATGAACAATATTTTTTATCCCTAAACGATAAACTATTTTAATACCTACCTCATTATATGTTAGTTTCTGAATATTTAATTGCATTTTACAGTCTCATTCTATACACTACCTAACCTAACTAGGTTTAATTTTAAAGAAGTTTTAATTTTAAAATAAGTTTCTAATTAAATTAATGTTAAAGGATTCTGTGGGTAGTCAGTTAAGTTAGGTAACATAATTATAGAAGACACAGACTACAAAAGGGGATTAAGAAACTGTATATAATTAGTTAGGTATTAAAATTGTTTATAGTTTAGTGATTAAAATTAGCCTTTTTTTTTGGAGTGGGTGTTTTATTTAGTGGATTTTTGTATTGGATTGTAGAAATTTTGGAAAATATTTTATAACTTTCTATTATTTGAAAATGTTGCATTGTTGTAAAAAATGGTAGTTTTGCATGTTTAGAAGATACCTGAAAAATCAAGAAAAAAATTAATGTTTAAGAGTAATATAGTGCTTTTTAAAAGGCTTTACGCAATGATACCGGGTAAAAAAGAAAAAAAAAATGAGAACATTTTTTTTTAACTTTTTTTTTTCATCACGCCAAAAAAAGCTGAAGTTTTATAATTTTTTGGTTTTTCTGGCTAGTTCCTGGATCAGAAGGTATTATTCGATTTCAATATATTTTTCAAAATTTCAGAAGGCTTCACCAAACGTAACTTTTCTGTCCAAGAGCATTAAAATAAAACATTAAAACAAAAATTTTAAAAAATCGCTAAAAACACATGAAAATTTTCATTTTTTCAAAATTTCAGGCTCGTTGCGGGAACGGAAGATATTATCCGATTTCAAATATTTTTGTTTTGTTTTGTAACTCTTCACCAATCGCAACTTTTCCGCACTATTACGATTCGAAAATAAAAACTTTGTTTTTTTCGCTCCACCCTAATATATATATATATATATATATATATATATATATATATATATATATATATATATACAGTACAGAACCTTTTATCCGGGAACCAAAATACCGGGAAACCAGAAAACCGGCAACATTTTGTCGATTTTGCAGCCACTTTTTAAAATACGCATTTTCGGCAATTTCTAAAAAATGAAGAGTTTTTCTTTTTCGTTTTTCTTTCGAAATACCTAAATGAATAGGAACGGTTTCTTTATAAATACCATATAAGTGGCATATAGCTCAAAAATTTTTAATATTGTAATATCTACAAGCACTTCTGGATCGTTTTCTCTTCAAATTTTAAGATGCATTACTATTTATTATAGTAACTTAGGTTTTATAAATAATTGGCAAATATCGCTTCGTAACATCCAGAAAACCGGGAAATTCAGTTATCCGGGATAGCTGTGGTCCCGAACATCCCGGATAATTGGTTCTCTACTGTATATTATATATATATATATATATATATATATATATGTATATATATATATATATATATATATATATATATATATATATATATATATATATATATATATATATATATATATATACTGGCGGAAAAAAATCCCAACACCAAGAAAAAATTACTGTAGAGTAATGAAATTTGGGTAATGCAATTGTCTAGTTAACATGTTTAATTGATGAAATGTACAAGATCATTGGCTAATTTAAGCTCAAGAAAATGCTGTGCAAATGTGAAATTATGTTAATTTAATAAAGGGTGTAACCTCCAGAATTTTGAAGGCAAGTCTGCAAGCGTCCATATATTTTGTCATACAGGTGCCAAATGTCACTTTGTGATATGGAGTGCCATGCTGTGTCAATACTAGGACTATGGTAACATACTATGGTAACATTTCAGCACCCTGTAGAGCACATTGCGTTACAGCAGCGATGTGAGGGTGAGCGTTCTCCTGTTGGAAAACTCCCCCTTGAATGCTACTCATGAAGGGCTGTACTACTGGTTAAATTACCAGACTAAAGACAAATTTTCAGTCAGTGAGTTTGGGATAACCACAAGAGTGCCTCTGCTGTCGCAGGAAATTGCTCTAGAGACCATGACTCTAGGTGTGGGTCCCGTGTGTCTAGGCCGTAGACCACTTGGATACAGGCGGTCCTCTGGCCTCCTTCTGACCAATATACAGCACTAAGGCAGAATGTGTTTTCATCAAAAATTATAACAGATCTCCACTCCGACCTCCAGTGAGCTCTGTCTTGGCACCACTGCCGTCAGAAACAGCAATGGTTTGCAGTCAATGGAATACCGGCTACAGGCTGCCTGGCTCGGAGCCAGGCAGCCGTACGCAACGATGCACCACAACCGTACGCAAGATTCGGCGATCTTCCTTCTCAGTCGTGTCACGTGGCAGCTCAGAACTTTATCTTCTTGAGGCAGTACCATACCTTGACCATAGCTTCCAATAATTATGCATGGTGGAAACATTTCCCCCATGCCTTTCTGCAATATCGCGAAATGAAAATCCACCTTCTCGTAGACAAATTGTACGACCTCGTTTAAATTCGGTGAGCTGTTGATAATGGCTTCTTCGTCTTCTTAAAGGCATTTCTGGCTAACATGAACGCAATTCGTCAACTTTCACGGAAAAATTATACTCACGAGCTTCACAACACGCTTTTAAAACAAGCCTTATTTACATGTTCTGAGTGACGCCAGCTGCGCCACACTTATGCGCGGAGCTCGAAATTTCAATCGATGTCATCTTTCAGTTGTATAAACAAGCCTACCAAATTTCGTTTATCTAACGTCTTTCTTGGTGTTGGGATTTTTTTTCCGCCAGTGTATATATATATATATATATATATATATATATATATATATATATATATATATATATATATATATATATATATATATATGAAGGGCCAGGGGGAAAAAAGATGAAAGTGACCAAAAAACGATTTCGAGAGTAACGAAGAACAAAGTTTGATTTCTCGTAGCTCCTTATGTAGTTTTTCGCGTTTTCATTCACATTTCGGTCGCTTCTCATTTTTTTTGCCCCTTGTTGTTCTACCAGATGATACTAGTCTTTCATAGCCCCTAGATAGAGCTAATATCTCAAAATTGACGAAAAAGTGACTTTCATCTTTTCCCCCCTGGCCCTTCATATATATATATATATATATATATATATATATATATATATATATATATATATATATATATATATATATATATATATATATATATATATATATATATATATATATATATATATATATATATATATATATATATATGTGCGCGCAATACAGTCTTACAATGTTTCACTGAGTGTGCCACCTGTAATCAAAATTAGCAATTGTAACAAGTAGGAGTATACCAAAAAAATAACACCTGGCAGTTTTCAAACATGAGTTTTATTTAGTTTGATATAAAAGAAGACCTTCTTTTGAACATAAACTAGTTATATTTGGTTTCTAGAGAAATATTCACATTGATAAACAGTTGATCTGGAATAGTCAACGAAGTCAGGTTAAAATGATGTTAGAATACTAAAGAATAAATTAATTATTCGGGAAAGTCGACTCGTTTAGTTCTGGATGAACTTCCTATGTATATTAATTACCAGTTTCGTCTTCTGACGCAAAGTACAATATTACAGAAATACGATTTTGGAAACTTTTTTTTTTCATCCAATAATTTAACATATACATTTAAAAAGGGCGGAGATTAAATATTTGATCTTTCAAGCATATGAAGTCTTGCAGGCCAGTACGAAAATGAAGTATCTCCAAGTGAGGAGAGCGTCTTGTATAAACAGGAAATGCGAGTATGCTGGAGAGCAGAGAAGTCCCAGAGATGTCCGCCACCCGTGTCAACTCCCTCGCCAACCAAAATGCAGCAAGAAGAGTTCACCAATATAAAGCGATGTAAATGAGCCTGAAGAAAGTCAGTTGAAAAAAAAAAAAAAAACAGACACCAATAGCTTCAGGAAAGTACCTGGGAATACAGCATGAAAAGAGCTGCCCGAGATTTGCCAAGACTTTTACCTTATAAGACCTTGCACGGTGTTCATGAATGTTTCGCTGACTAGCAGGCGACACAGGTGTTGTTAATAAAGTAGCTTCTTTTGAAAGATTGTCAGTTTTTTCATCAGTCCATAAGCCACAATGGATAGGAACTCATTTTAGAATTATCTCCTTACCACCCTGTAAAAAAATTGTGTAACCTAATAAACGATTAAATCTCTCTAAAAGCAGTGGCAGCATCGTAAGCTGCCTTCAATGCAATGGGGCAACTTAACTGATTAAACTGGTGCAACGTTATGAGTGATGCTTCAAGCTGCACTAGTTTTATCAGTTAATTTTCTCGATTGCATTGGAGTTAGCTATGTTACCACAGCTTTGGAAATTTTTTTTTATAGTGTAGAAGTTAGGATAGTATTGACGATGCTCTTGCATAGAATTCGACACTTGACGGAAGCAGGACATAAAATGGAACAGCATGGATTGCAGACTGACAGTCAATGAAGAGCACGATTTTGTCCCCATGTATCAGTGTAATATTTTGAATAGCCAAATAATAGAAATGTCAGACTTTAAGATAACAAACAAAGGCTAAGAGAGCTTTGGTGAATCCATGTTGCACCACGAGCAGGTCTTTCACACTCCCCACCACTTTTGAAAACTGATCGAAAGTTATCAGTGCAACAGGAAGCTTATTTTTCTCCAAAATAACAATACACATTTGAGCGATAAGTCATATTACAGAACTTTCGATAGTGACAAAAATTGCAGCGCCAAATCATTTTAAGAAAATGTTTCCACCTCCGTCTATCAACGTCAGGGATCAGTTTCACCTACTTCCAAATGCATATCCCAGAATGATACTTGTCTTTATCACAGAGTCAAAACGAAATATAACATTAGGGGACAATAGAGAGGTATAATACAGCAGGAGGAATAGGTGGGGCAGCTGGGCACTTGTTCAGAAATAAAAGGTAAAATTATTTCTAGCATGTCCAGAATAGACAGGGGTCATTTTCACCAGATGCTTACATTTCAGAATTTTTAAGTAACTTTTTTAACTTCTTTATTTTCTTTTAGAATCACTAACAGATATTTTGTCACATATTTTAGGTGTGTGAAAAAGTAATTGGTTGTACACTTTGATGCATAATTAAGTATTCAAATGCTGTTGTAAAACTTTAAGTTGCAAGGAAAATTGTTGTCCATTACCATACAAAATCAATATGAAATCTCAATTTAAAACTATATCATAGCGCCTAGAACTAACTTCATTTGAAATTATTTGCGTCCCTGAAGCTTAAAACGATGTTTGTGATCATTAAAATATTGATCAAAAACTGTATGGTTACGGACTTGACATTTGGTAACGGATTTGACCAGTAACGGACTTGACATTTCAACCAAAATGTCACATTATGGCTAGGTTGTCGAATTTAAAAGATGAACAACAATATGCATTTTCTTAGAGTTGTATAATGAACAATATTTCGGGGTAAAAGTTGAAAAAAAGTAAAAATAAATACTAAAATCGTTGGTAACAGACTTGACAAAGAATAAAAATCCGCACCTGGAAGAAATCTTGCACGAAACGCCACAGCAATACTTCTCGACTCAGGAAACTAAAATGGTACGAAATAGTTACGTCACTAGTTTGTTAAGTTAACTGAATACTTGTTACCATCTTTTGACTGCAATAAATACCTTTTTTAGCTAAAATAATTTTAGGGCAAAGGACTTGACAAGAACTGCCGGACAAAATATATTTATACTTTTCTTACTGAAAAAAAATTACTATTGTCAATATTTATTATGAATGTCATATACTAATAATCAATATATAAAAATAATTTGTTGTCTATATTTTTTGATACAATTAAGTATATAGAAAAAATAGTTGAACTTGCGAATATTGGAAATGGACAAGCGTTTTTGCCTTGATTCTCATTTTTAAAGACTTATATAAAAATAAATAAATAAATTTCAATAATTTTTTGAGTGATGGAATTTTTTTGGGGGTATTTCTTGCAGAAAATAATTGTTCGCATTGAATTTAAAATATAAGTTATGCTTCAAAATCGTCTTTTTAACCTCCGGACAGCAAATGTAAGCAAATTTTGAAAATCACCCATAGCAGAATCCAAATCAAGCAAAAGTAGAAAGCTGATACATCTACTGGTCAAGCTAAAAAGAATGTTCTGCGATTTATTTTGTCCAATTATGTGATAAAAATAATACACATGTTATTTCTGTATATTTCATGCAAATAAAAATAACCTATTGTGAAGTTTGTTACGTTTTTCGATATTTTGATGCATTCTATAAGAATGAAATTAAAAAAAAAAGTTCAAATAAAAACTTACACGATGTCCTTAATCCCTTACGGGCCATTCCATGAAAAGTGAAACCAATTGTCAAAAATTCATATTGAAGTTATGTTACTATGTTATACATCATTTTAAAGCTTAAGATGTATATTTTAAGAATCTTGCATTGGTTTTTTTGGTGAGAGTTAGAATAATACTTGTTTTCTTAGTTGGAAGTACGATACTCACGAACTTGTAAAAATCAGAAAAAAAAACACATTTTCAAATGCATATTTCCCATCGAAAAATAAAAACAAAAATAACTAGTTGTAGCACAATTTTAACTACTAAGACGGTACTATAATAATATGCATTCATTAATTTCTTTTGAATTGATCTAAATGGTGTAATTGAAGTTTGAAAAAAAGAAGTTTGATGTTACGTCTGTAACAAAAAAGAAGCAAAAAAATCAAAATTAAAAAAACCCTTAATGGTCCTTTTGGCGAATTCTTAGAGTAATTGCCCACCATACTTAAAAATATTGCAACTGATTTAGTTTTTAAATTAATGCTGTTACAGACGTAACATTTCGGACATAACAAATGGCTCTATGTTACGTCCGTAGCAAAAGTAAATTTCCAATTAAATAGGTAAAAAGCACAGGATGAGCAATACATGTATATAGCATAATATGGTACGAGTACTAAAGTTTCTGGTATTCTGATTTTGAAATTTTTAATTATGTCGGCATGTAATTGAAATTTATTTCTTAAGATTAATAAAATACACATATGGTATAACTGATTATAATTTATACCTCAACTGGCATTTTTTTGCTACGTTACATGGAAAGGGAGCTGTGGATGGAGTTGGGGGTATGGTCAGGCACCAGGTGTGGCAGAGAGTAAGATCTAGAACAGCATTTGTCAACGACGCTCTTTCCTTTTTTCAGTGTGCAAACTCTATTGCAGAAAAAGTTAAAATTATTTATATGCCCCAGGAAAATGTTTTAAAGCTGACGCCAAAATTGGAAGAACGGTGGGCTAACATCGCGAATTTGCCAAAAGCCCGCGAAATGCATTGTTTTCGAACAGAATACGAAAATGCCGTTCGAATTTCGAGAACGTCGGACGAAAAAGGACACATTTTTTCATTCAAAAAAAATTATCAAAATTGACCAACTGTCACCAAGAAGGTTAAATTTTAGTTTGGTACTAGTATTCTGCTATATCATCCAACATTTTCAAATTTTTAAGTTCTCCTAAGACCAATCACTGATTCCAGGGAGGAATTTACTTTTTCCGATTTTTTTATGTAGCAGCCCCATTATGCATTAATTTTAAGAATACAAATAAATAAATTTGTGTGAAGGCCCTTCTAAACTTTTCGTGTGTCAATCTTTCTTGGAAATAATTGTCTTAAGATGCATTAATTCATTGTTACATATTGACATATTGGCATATGCTCTCAACTCCCCCAGACTTACCCAAATTTTCTAAAACTGTTACAGTATAACTTAAAATATTCAAATAATGTGTTAATTAATGCTACTGTATTGTTTTAGCACAAAAATCTTTGTTTATTCCTGCTTTAAAATACTGTTTTCTACTTTCAAATCAGAGATGTTACGTCTGTAACACCACTTTGTTTCGTCCGTAAAAAGTTCATGAATTTTTTTCACAAATTCGGCAGTCAAAATCCACACAATCTTTATGGTTTTAGAAAGCTTGAAGTCTCTAGAATACGTATTAAAAAAGTTCAAAATTTCCGTATAATTCAGAGGAATATTGTAAGTTGTATGACATAGTCGAGTTTTTGCTGTTTTGGGAATTACGTCTGTAACAGGCAGTTTTTAATTTCTGTATTTTTTTGTAATTAAGCAATCTGCACGCAAATTTAATGTAGCATAAACATCATCAAGTTACACTACAGGAAAAAAAATGAAGACTTTCATCAGCCCAAACCAGAATTATTAGTGTTCAAAGTCTGCGATTGTTACGTCTGTAACGATGGAATTGCCCTTACTTTTTTCACTAAAGCACTGTTTCCCAATTTTTCAATGTAACAACTAAAAAGACTCAAATTTAGACGACATTTTATTTCCGTATTTTAATGAAAATACGAATCAGTTGTAAGGATATACTCCAGTTTCAGCAAAAAAATAAATTAACGAAGATAAAAATTCGTATTTTGCCTTTTTTAGTTAAAAAGCAGCAATATTATATTCCTGTACATAACTAAGTAGACAAAAGATAAAAATTGAAAACCTCTTCATAAAAAACCCCTTTGCGTTATGTTTCAAATGTACCTAAACAAATGAAAATGAATGGAATTGTAAAAGAAAATATCATTTTTTTTATAGAAAGTTGCTCAACTGTTTTTACTTTTGAAGGGAAGTAATCTATTTTTTACTTTGAAGACATGTTTGTTTACTGCATTGTCTTTTCGATTACTGTTTTTGAAATAATATTGAAAATATTTACTAAAACCTGTATCTTAGTAAACAATTACGACAAAACGCTAAGCTACAAAAAATGCAGTGAATTGACTTATTGTTTATATTAAATACCGATCTAATTTTTATGTTTTGTATATATTTTTAATTAAAGCCTAAAAAAGTTTTTCGTATAGAGATATTTAAACTACGATTGCATTTTTATTTTCTACTGCTGAACGGTTTATTTCCTTCAGTACATTATGTTTGAAAGTATCAGAAAAATATCGTTTCAAATTTTACCTTTGAATGAAAATTTATAATTCACACTTGTTAAATGGAAATATATTTTAAATTCTTCCAACTAGTTGCAAATAGTTACTTTTTTTGACAAAAGCAGCTATTGATTTCCGAAACGGTTGATAAAAAACCTGAATAAACTTTCTACTTTTTCAAACATTTAGTGTTAAAACTTCTTGAGTAGTATGCCGTTAACCATTAGGAACCGGGTGGTACACATGTTGTACCATAAGTTTTTTTTCTTGAGAGGACAGGGTTGAAATTTTCACTCGAACCCTCTGGAGCCAGGGATTTTTTCAAGGTTTCATACGTCTGGTACGACAGTTTATAACTTCTCATTTCAATGGAAAAGAAATCTGTGGTTCAACTGTCGTACTACCTGGGTCGAAAGAAAAATTTCTACATAAACAGCCCGGATCCAAAAGGTTAAACACCAAGCTAATAATATCTGCCAAAATTCAAAAAAACCATATTCAATCAGGGGCAAATCGCGTGCTTTGACCAGGCTGCATTGACAACACGCATCACATGTAACAATTGAAAAGAAAAACAATAAAGAAACAAGCTTACTTCATCGTCGACAGTGTTTATTTTCCCTCCATTAAATATGAAGTGTTTGTGGAGGCGTTTACTTCCGCTTTTTTTAGTATTCTTATTGTTCGACATTTTTCTTTACGGAAAAAATATTGGAAGCTTTTGTTCGTAGTCCATCATTTTTGTACTGAATTGGTCTTAAGACGAACTGTCAAACAAATGGTTTTTAATATTATCTTTAAGAGGAAAAGAGGAAGAATGAAACATTTATAAGGGTAAACATCTTTACTAAGTGCACGGGAAGGAGCTTAAGAGGTCATTACGGGGAAAATATTTTTAAATATATAAAACATGCAGAGCAGTTATGCACAAAGGAGCTATTGTATTAAATGGAGTAATATTGCGTCACATTGCATTATCATTATACATACGTTAATACATGTATGTATAGATACATATATGTATTTAAAATTTTAGATTTTCCATTTATATTCTGTAATTGAAAATATTTTATTTATGCCAGTATTCCGTGTACGATTCAACTCTTAGTCCAACAGCCAAACTGCCAGTCGACCAATAAAAAGGCTTTAATTTGTGGTTCAGGAGTTACTCAAATGTGGGATATAGTCCTGAACAGCGGAATAAAACCTTTTTGTTTGTCAAAATTCATCAACTGACAGTTTGGCTTTCGGACCAAGAGTTAACTCGTTTGCGAAATGCTGGGGCACAGCTGCACATAGCGATTTTCAATTTCAGATCACAAAGTAAAAACCTAACTTTTTAAAAAATGTACCAGAAGTTTAGTCATTTTCTATTCATTGAACCACACTTTTAAGGATCTCTAAATCATGTCTGTTGAAGTGTATTAAAAAGTATGCGACCTTGTTTTGCGAAGTCAGATGGATATGAATCATGTGCGCTTGCATGAGAAGAGCTAAAAACTTGGTATGCATACTTGGATTTCTCTCCCATGTGTCTACTGTTGCAGTTTCTAGCAAACTACGTTTTACTGAGTTAGTTTGTAGTGCTCTCATTGGTCTGTTACATTCTATGAAAATGACGGAAAGATTAGAGCAACCCTACTAAATCTATATTTCTAGGAAGCCCAGTGGCAACCATTCCGAACATGTAGGCGGTATTGTTTATCTATGCAGAAAATAAGAATCTTGAGGTTCAAAATGATTTCGCCCCATGTTACTTTTGGCTCTTCCCAAACCGAGGAGGCGATTAAAAGGAGCGATAATTTAGATAGAAGAAGACATTATGGCTGCAATGACAGGAGAACTAAACTCCATCCCGAAACAGGGATTCTAGGGATTCTTCTGAAAATAGCAGAACTGCTTAGTTAAGTGTATATAGATCCAAAGAGTGCTTTACGGATGATTAGGCTTCCAGTGCTTCAGACTTGAAAGTTTTTTTCTGTGACAAAGTTCAGATACATTTCTTTAAAGACCTGGTTTTATTTTAAGTATCAATTTTACATTTTACATTAAAGAGAAAATTGTACAATAAGACATAAAAGAATGTATACAATTTTGTGAACTTTTGATTTTTGAGTTCGAGGAAACATATACAAGATAAAAAACTTATATGTAATCTGCTTGTTTTAAGTAAATACATTTGAAGCATTGACATTCTTGCATAAACTGCATTTAAAATTAATGATGAATCAAGTTATTTTTTTGTTGGCTTGTATGTATCGGTGCTCTATATACTTGCTATTTTCTTACCATGTTTACATCATGCATTATTTATTCCACAAATGGAAACAATAATTTTCCTTTCAAACAATAATTAGGGTCAACCGTTTAAAAATGGCACGCAAACACATTAGGTTTAATGTCAGTTGCAACGAGATAATGTATCAGATAAAGTATGATAAATAGCGTAATAAACATATTTGTTTGCCTTGCAAATACACTACACTATTTTATTCCCTAGAACTTATTCCCCAAGCTATTAGCATACTGCGTGTGGAACAGTAATGGACTCCCTGTTGAGGCAACAACAGATCTCTTCCATCTAAGAATAATATGCTTTAGAAGGTTCGGCGGATTGCTGCTCTTCGGCATTTTTTTTTTTTTTTTTTGTGTGCTATCTACCTCAGGAAGAACAAAAAGAAATAGCGTTTATTTCTTCAAGTAGAGTTTGCGTTTCATGCAAACACTAACGGTAGTTTCGAAGTTGAAGAGCAAAATCACAGTGAACACTATGTTAACGCACTGTTGTTCAAAGTTGAAATTCAATCGAAATCCCATAACTTCACGAAACTGAGAAAAATTGCTCCTGAAATAAATGTTAAACACTTTTTTCTGCGTTGCAAAGGTGATTACGCTAGATTCGTGGCTCCACATAGTGTACCCAATTGACAACTTGAAATCCTGAATTTGAATTGTTTCATGAACAACGAGGACATAAAGTGGTCCAGTAACACGTTTTCCTAACTTCATTAACCTGTCTTTTGGTAGACTGTAAAGATGTCGAGATGTTCTAGTACCACGATATATGAGATAAAGTGCGCGCGTGTGTGCTGTCTTCACCCAAATTTTACCTCCCAGCAGTCAGGGCCTATGAACATAAAAGGCCGCTCACACATATTTTAGATCTACTATTATTATGTATAAACTTTTGGTTCAGTAACCTTTGGTAAACCTTTGGTAAGTCCAGTGAGCTTTTTATTTTGGATAATGATTTATTTGTTGTTGTATGAAGTAAAATACAATCGTGCGGAAACACACACAAAGTTCAAAAATGTTACTCATAAGTAATTCGGGGTTGCAAAGAAGCAATGGAGCTCAATCCAAAGCTTTTAGAATAATAGATTAAGCTATAATATTTAGATTTTAAATAGTCCGAATAAAACATAAGCTTCAACTTGGTATAACAACAAGTTGAACAAGACGTATTTATCAGTAGCAGAGTTTTAAAACCCTTACTTTTTAAACTTAAAACGAATTTTGGGAACAAAATAAAAACAAATGTTAGTAACTTAAAAGCATTTTTTAAATTGAGCTGGAGAATATTCATTATAGGTTTAAAAACGAGCAACTAATATTAAAGCGTGAGAAAATTTCAAATCATCAATTTTTATCGGAAACTGATTCTATGTTGAAAAATGATTTATTTGTTTGTTTGTTTCAAACGGACTGCGTTTGGCTACTAACCATTTGTAGACCTCATGCATTCCTTGAAACCGGGAACCATTCTGTCATGTGGTACCACTATCGGCGGAATGCCGTTGCCACGAGAATTTAGACTCCCAGTTTTTCCACTAGCTAGGGGGCACCTAGGCTCTATTCGATGCGAAACTGTGCTAGGAATTTAATTTTTCCAAGAGATACTCATTGTCAAATGAGTACTCGAGAGATCTTTCCCATATCGCATAATCATACGCTGTCGATTTTCTGCATCATGAAAACCCACCGACTGGAACCGGGTTTGATCCCGCGCCTTTGGGCTTGAGAGGCCAAAGTCTTAACCACTACTCCACTCTGTCGGCATAATTTATTTGTATATCATGCAGAAAATTTTGATTTTTCATGAGATTGCGTAATTCAATCATTGAATTCTAAATTGCATACAAGTTAAAACGAAAAACTAATGCTAAAGCATTAGAAAATTTCAAATCATGGATGTTTGTCAGGAACTAATTCCACTCTGAAAAATAATATTATTGTACATTATGCAGTTTATTTGGGTTTCTCTTGAGATTGCGCAATTCAATCATAGAATTTTGAACTACATACCAAGCAGAAAGATCTGCATCCAGGAAGTACAGTGATTTTTTTGTTCAAATAGACCTTTTGTGATTATGTTTGAAAAAAAAAATTGTCGAAAAACATTTCTACTATTATTTCCCTTTTTTTTTTCTCTTTCATCATATATATTTTCTCCCACGCTCGCATATTTTTATGCACCGGCAGTTTCTTCCGAAAATAATGTAGGGATAAAGAACTGACTTCGAAGAATATTTTCTACTTTGAAATGTGCATATGATATCAGGTATAAAAAGTAAAAGGGAAACTAGCAATGTATAGGAGCTCATTCACTCAGGCAATTTATTGCCGACGTATACTACCTAGATATAAATATTGAAAAAAAAATATGAAAGCATACATTAAGTAAATTTATTGAAGAAATACATTATTTATATATCAATGTTAAGAACTATTATGCTCATTGCACTATTCTATGCTATAACAACTTAATTATGAGCAATATTAATAAAAATATCCTTTATTTCACTGAGTTGTACATAATAAATTAAAAATAGTTGCATGATCTTCTACGTTTTTGAACTACATTGTTAAGCTGTTTACTTGATGTTATCAAACTATCGATGAAAATGTATCGAGAATTACGATTGTCGTTACCTGTAAAGAACAGTAACGTTAGAAAGAGAAAACATAAAATGTTTTCTAAAACGAGATCTTTACTTTTAAAATAAATGAAGTGGATTTTGATCACTTTTAGATAGCAATTTTCTTCAGATCTTGATTGGCAAACATCTGCTTTAAAATTGACAAGCTGTCCATAATAGCAAAAGTTAATACCACCAATGTGGACAACATGTGGATTATAAAACAATATGGAGCGCAGACGGGATGGGACTGTAAAGTGCATTACTTCTATTTTAAGACTTATACACTTCAAAAAATAAACTGTATTTTTTTTACAGTATAATACTGGCAGCAGAGGTTCCAGTTTGAAATTGTAAAATGTGCAGTAATAAACTGCAAAATTAGCAAGTTTACGTTTTATTACTGTAAAGCAACAATTTTAGAGTTTATTACCGCAAAGTTCGCTGTATTAAATCGTAAAAACAACAGTATAATATTGGCAGCAGAGGTTCCAGTTTAAAACAAAAATGCACATTAATAGACTGTAAAATTACCAACTTTACAGTTTATTACTGTAAAATTGGCAAATTATAGTTTATAACTGCAAAATTAGAAATTTTACAGTTTATTACTATAAAATTAGTAGCATTATACTGTAAATACAACATTCATTTCTTACAGTGTAGATAAATATCGAACTTTTATTTGCTCTTAATTGTGAGCAGACTATCCGCAAAAAAGTGTAGAGGAGCTCTTAACTTTTTACCACAAGGTGTACGTATATTTTTTACAGCTTTCACGAGCATTTTGTTTCACTTCGGCTGTGCTGTCGCGAAGTTAAGTTCTCAAAGCGTATGTATTTTCCATATCAGACCACAAAAGCTCTTTGTTAAAGCTATTAATTCCTTGCTTTCAGGTTTTCGTTAAGATCAGGGGATAATGCATTGGTAGGCTATTGAATAAAAAAAAATCTTGATTTGCAAATTTGGCTACATACTGACTGAACATAAACTATGTATAGGGTCGATAAGGATACGTTTTAAAAACGGGTACATTTTTGGGCCAGGAAAGTTTTCAAGTTGTATTGATAAAATGAAAATGGTTTAAGGTACTACAGAAACAGAATTCTCCTTACTTTCAAGAGTAATATGTTATAAATGATACAAAAATAAAATTTGGTGATTTTTTTTCCCATAGTTTTGCCAAAGGTGTGCGATAAAACTATTTTTGTGGCTTATGTGGGAGTGAAAACAATGATACGAAAAGCTGATACATGGTTTATAAATTATTTTATTTCCAGAGTCATTGCGTAGCGTACACATCCCACATGTTACATTTTATAGTCATATATATTTTTTTCTTTTTTTGAAGTACAAAACTTTTATTTCCTTGCTCTATAACAAAGCGCACGAACTATGGTGTCAGAATTTTAAATATACTTCCTTTCTTTGGTTAAATAGTAGGGTGAGTTCTGGTAAGTGCGTACCCTTTTTTTCAAAGTTCATGTTCTCAAGGATGCTGCTCTGTGGAAAAATCTTGTACACTCACAATTTTTTTTTAGTTTTCTTTCCAGATCCTTTACTAAGATTTTCAAGCATATAATATGTCAAATAAACCATAAGCATAGGTTTTGTGACCTGGTTTATGACACCTATTCTAAGGTACGCACTTTCCCTACCTAGCGGGGTAAGTGCGTCCACCTTAAATTATGTGAACATGAGCAGGAAAAAACTTCTGGCACATATTAAATATGTTAGGTAGTTGCCTTGGGATAACTCCTAATACTAGAGATCAGTACTTGCTTGCATGGATGAAACGCAATCAGTGATATCCCACGTGTCTTGCGAACAACTGCGATTTGAAGATTGAGAGAGTTGTGTCTGTGATTCTTCCTTTGTCCTTTTAATAAGACCAAGTGAGCAAATGTAAGTTGTTTTTATTTAGTAATAATTACTCATAGTCTACATAGTTTATTTTGGTCTAATACATTAATCAGTCTGTGTTTAAGCCAGGGTTCGCACTTACCCCTTTTTAAATGTAAGATGAGACATGTGCGTCCAATAGCTTTGTTGTAAGTGCGTACCCCTGTGATTTTCTTTAATTCTATTTGTATAGTAGATCGTTAGGTGACCTGAGTGAACAATTCGTTTTTTTTTCTTTTTTTCTGAATAAATACGGTTTTAAAATATTTTTCTTATTAGAATCAGCAGCAGTAAGAAAAAACACAAAATAAAGAGCAAAAAGAAAAAAAAATGATCATGATGTGATACTTGTACTTTTTTTTCTTGTACATTGAAATAGTTTTTCACAAGGTGTTCTTAATTTTCTTAACTATAATTTATTCATTACTCCACCTTCGTTTTTTGAATCAGTTGGTTCCTTATTTAGTGTTTCACTTAATTTCATTGCTTCATTTGTCATTCTGGTTTAAATTAAGTATAGCTTATGATCGCTGTTTTCAACGAAAAATTCACTAACTGACATCTAAAAGCCAATATATTTCAGAGGTAATGAATAAAATTGAAATCTTACGCCGCATTCAATGTTAATATAAATACTTGATGGAAATGACGTCGGATTTATAATCGGCTTATAAAAGAGTTATAAGCAAGATTAAAGGTGAATTACGAGAGTCGGATTTTCCACGTAATGGTACACACTTGCCTCATCATAATGGTACGCACTTGCTCCGCATAATAGTACGCATATGCCTCATGATAATGGTACGCACTTGCCCCATCATAATGGTACGCACTTACCCCCACCTTACTTTAAAGAAAGGGGAAGTGCGTACCGTCATATAAACAAATTTTAGTTAGAGTATTTGATCAAAATACCCCATGTATTTTATTAGTAGCTATTACTCAAAAGAAACAACTTGCATTTCTTGACTTCAATTGCTTGGTATGACTACAAGAGAAACTGAAACAAAACCTTCTCAATCTTTACTTTAGAGTTTTTTTGAAGACATTTAAGTTGTCTCTGATTGTGTTTCGTCTATTGAATCCAGGCCTGAATTCTACCTATTGAAATTATCATTAGACAGTTATCTAACATAGTCGATGTGTTTCAGAAGCCATTTCAAGACAGTGTTCATATAATTCCCAGTGGACGCACTTACCCCGTGGACGCACTTACTAGAACTCACCCTACTCTCTTTCTTGGCGAGGCAAAATTAATTCACTGTATGTGTGTGTGAACTTTTTTATCATTCAACTACAGAGATTTAATTCCAAAGATATTGAAATTTCTGACAATACTTCATTGATAAATAAGTGACTTGTGTTCATCATTTATTGATTTGAATGGAGCTTTTCACTGATTTATATGTTTTTAGATTTCAATATCGACGAAAATGTTATGACCTTTCCTTCAGAAATTGGGAGCTGTGTATTTGATAGCGAAATGCAACAAAAACGACTTCTTGTTTCAACCATAATATTGCAACAATACAAAGGCAAAATTAAATCATGCATATTTCATTGAGATATAATCAATTGATAAGACTACAAAAGTTTAAATGAAGTAGATTTGAGATTGAGAGAAGCAAGAATCCTATCAAAATAAAGATTAGGAAAGTACTTTTGTTATGAGAGATCAATAGAATGCTTCAATTCATAAGCAAGTATTGTTTCGTTATTGTTCAGATTCCGTACTCCACTTGGCAATCTATATTAATGATGCGCTTCTAAGAGATTTCACAGATAATAGGTTTTTTTTTCTTTCCAAGTAAGTGAACGCCTTTCTTAAAATTATTTTTTCTAAGAAGAGATTCCTTTGTGAGGTATAGCACTTTATTCAAGAATTTGAATTTGTTTTTTAATGAGGTAGAATGTCTCAGGATATGCTTCATAACAATAATTTAATGGAAATCAAAATAAATTAGGAATGAAATGTATGCCAAGTGGTACTTCTGAACAGTTTACAAACCTCCGAAAAATCTTTAATAAGTGTATGCAGCAGTCTGACTGCTTGCTTGCTTGTTTCATTGATTGAAAAGTATTTGTTGTTCACACTTCTGGAAGATTTTAAGCAAAATGTGGGACGAAAATAGGTCTTGTACTAGATCAAAATACCGGCTTTGCCGAAGCAAGTCCTTCAGTCAACTTTTTTATTTATATCAAATTTGAGATTGTTTTCGGCACTTTCGATGTTACAGAGTACAGCTTTTAATGCAATTCTTTTTAAAGCTCTACATCAATTTACAGCATAGAAAAAATACTTATGATGGGAAGCTTTTACAAGTTTACTTATTATTTAATTTGAATGCATTGGTAAAAGTCTATGTACTAATGGCTTGCTCATAAAATAAAAAACCAAAAGTTTAAGTTGTTTGATATACTAGGGCTGTTCAATAAAGAATGATGACAAATTAAAGAACATAATCATGTAAACTTATCCTTCAAATGTTGGTGTCATTTTGTAAATATTATCCACCTGCCCAAATCTTTTTTTCCTGCCTTGAAAGGCATTTTTGAACACATCCTTCAAATGCCTCCGAATCTTCTAATGTTGCCTCTGAAGGAGAAAAACGCCATCACGGAGATGTTTTTTTCCACTTTAGAGACATGGAGAAGGGTGTCTCATGAATAAACTTCCGCATCAATATCCTATTAGTCAAAAATGAGAATTTCTGGAATTTCGTACAGGGAGGGGGGTGACAAACGCGTCTTATCAATTGGCAGAAGCTTCGAAAAAGATTTTAAAGGGTGAGATCAAAAATGGCTTCCAACATGTCTTTGAGGACATGGGAGGGGGGGGGGGATTCGACAGGTAGATTTCTTGTAATAGGGACCAATTTGAAAAATGATGTCAACATGTTAAGCAATAGTTTACATAATTTCATTTCATAAAGTTGTGATCATTCTTTATTAAACAGCCAAGGGGTCAATGCATAAAAAAATGAAAGCGTCTTTTTTGGCTCAGCACTGGAAATTTTGTTTGATGTATCTCGACAAATGGGAGTGTACTTTGCTACTGAGCTGTAACATGGGAGTAATACAGGCAGACAGTAATGTTTACTTCATTGCATGGTGGAAAATAAAATGAGAAAATCCAATTCTCAAAGCTACTACCATGACTGACACAGCACCATTGGCAACAGAAAAACTTTGTTGGAAAATATGGGATTCAATCTAGCTAAGGAATTTCAATTATTAGAATTACAAGAAATTTATTTTTTATATTTCAGATTACGATTGTTTATGTCTGTATAAGTCAATATAAAAGAAAAAAATGTGTGTGTGTGTGTGTGTTTTAAATGTTTACGTTCAAAATGTAGCTATACTTTAGTTTTTGCAAAATAACACATAAAAAGTTTAGAAGAAAAATAGAGAACTGGCTAAAATGTACAAATAAGGACATATTAAGTGCTTGGAAGAACTAAATATTTAATCAGAAAAAAGTCATTATTAGCTTAAAAACTCCATACCTAATAATTAACTTTTAACGATACAAATTTTAGTTTTAAAAAGTGCACATATTTATAAAAAAAATCATTTCTCAAAATTGGTGCAAAAATACTATTTTTTTAAGGCTAAAAAATGTTATCGTAGAAAAAAGAAATTTCTGAAGAGCATTTTTTTTTTTTTTTTTGGTTTGTTCCATTATGAAGGGCGAACCTTCCTTTTATTAGTCGCATCAGCAAATGTTTAGTATTCATTTAATTCGCAATTTATAAGTTAATTAATAACTTAATAAGCAATTTTTCTCCAACTCCAAAATTCTGAAGATTTTTCTCACATAAAGTTTTATACTTGCCTCTTCTGAATTGAAAATAGTTAAAATGATTTAAATTCTCAGAATCGTGGTTCTGAAATCGGAAGTAACTTGTGACAACCGTATGAATAACTTACAGCTTTGATCTTCAGTGAATGTAATTGCTACCTATAGCTTTTTAAAATATCCATGAAGAATTCCTTCTGAAGGAAGAAATGAAAGAAGAGAGCTATGAGAAAAAGCAAAATGCAAGAAACGTTGAGGGAGTATTGGGAAAAGAATACCATAGTAAATTTTAAAAGACTAACGTTATAAGAGGAAAAAACGCTCTGCAAGTTTCTCGGGGGAAATCATATGCGAGCGTTTTATTCTGTTAAATTTTAAGAACAAAGAATTGCAATTTATAAATGTTGAACGGATGTGTTGAACGCCTACAGAGAATATACTCAATTGCGCCATGGAAGCAAAATAACTACATTTTTATCACCAGTAAAACCATATTTGATCTTTTGCGAATGGGAGGTTTGAAAAAAAAATATCCCTCATGTATATGCTGTTCGATTAAGCTCTTTTTTTTTTTTTTGAAAACAAATGCTCCAAAGAAGAGTTTTCGAAAGAAAAAAAAAGAGTAAGTCTGAAAAAATTCATTTTGCTTGAAAAGATAATTATTTGTTTAAATAATTTGTAAAACATTGGCGTTTACAAACTGACAAGAATATCTTTCTGTTAGTAATGTAGGATATCTATCAAACACACACAGTGAAGTAACGGATCTTGTTTTGCAGATAATATACATAATAAGTGATAAAGCTACGCAAGGAATCTGTAAACTGAAATACGTTAAATCGCATTCTTTTCCTGCGTTATAGAAAATTTAAAATACTGAAAGACAAGGTAAAAAGATCAAAAAGTAATAAATTGAAAAATGTTATAACAGTCTGAATTTCCGTAAAATATCAAGCATGAAAGTGCAGACATAACATTTAAAAAGTTGTCTTTTTTCCTATAGCGTTAAATCTGTTGTTAAGTATTAGTAGGACTTCTATTTATTGTATATTGCCTCAAGCAAATGTACATGAAAGAGCATTAAATATTTTGCAAATAATCTGGAAATAGAAAACAATTCTTAAAAATTCAAAATCAGGACATGCCTGTAAATACATCTAATTCAGAAGCTAATTTCTTTATGACACCATCACATATACAAATATATACTTTATATCAAATAAATTTGTACACTGCGATGCAAAAGTTTAGACAAAATGTAAATATGTGAATAAAAAGAAAACTATTCAACGAAATGTTTTCAAATTTCTACTGCAGGTACACAATATGGTAGTAAATACGTGTCTGGAGTTCTTATAACTATAACTTGAATCAAATTTTGGAAATGACAAAAAATTTTTTTTTACATTGTTGCAAAAGTTTAGACAATAGTCAGATTTTATGCAAATATCCCTTGAAATGTGATTGGTGGAGGAAATGCGGGACTGTATTGTTCATTTATAAAGTGCAGAGATTGCTGAATAAAAAATCAAAATCTCCGAAGCTCTTTAGTTCTCGTGTAAAGAAGATGAGAAAGTTTGGAAGCCGAAATTTGAAAATGAACCTACTTTATTAATTTTTTGTCTTTTAAATCGGCTCTGGTATGGTAGTACATTGGTTTTTACTTTGTGGTGAGCAAATTCAGACATGCGTATCGATTAAAAAGTCCAAGAAAAATTATATTTCTTAAGGATGAAGGAATTAAAAAAACGGCTCAGACTGACGATTCGCCCCCCTAATCCTACAAAACTTCAACTTGGGTCAAAAACAGCACGTGACAGCATAAGTAGATGAACAACTGAATCGGAGTGCATAAAAAAAAACAAAGAATTGTGCCTGAGCCTTTTCGGACAGAGTGTCCAAAATAAGCCAAATTCTAATGTGAAAAGCAGCATATGTATCATGGTGACTAAAAAATGAATGGTACTTTCTTTGATAAAAATTATTAAAATTGGGATGGCCTAGATGGATTATAATTCTTTTCGCGGAACTTGAGAAATATCCAATGATCACATGCTGTGTTGCTCTTACCAATAAAATCTGGCTTATTTGGGACACTCTGCCTGAAAAATCTCAAGCACAATTCTTTGTTTTTTTAATACATTCCGATTCAGTTGTTCATCTACTTATGCTGCCACGTGCTGTTTTTGACCCAAGTTGAAGTTTTGTAGGATTAAGGGGCGAATCGTCAGTCTGAACTGTTTTTTCAATTCCTTCATCCTTAAGAAATATAATTTTTCTTGAACTTTTTGATCGATACGCATGTCTGAATTTGCTCTCCACAAAGTAAAAAACAATGTACTACCATACTAGAGCCGATTTAAAAGACAAAAAATTAATAAAGTAGGTTCATTTTCAAATTTTGGCTTCCAAACTTTCTCATCTTCTTTACATTAGAACTAAAGAGCTTTTGAGATTTTGATTATTTATTCAGCAATCTCTGCACCTTATAAATGAATAATACAGTCCCGCATTTCCTCCACCAATCACATTTCAAGGGATATTTGCATAAAATCTGACTATTGTCTAAACTTTTGCAACAATGTAAAAAAATATCTTTTGTAATATCCAAAATTTGATTCCAGTTATAAGAACTCCAGACACGTATTTGGGACCATATTGTGTATCTATATCTACAGTAGAAATTAGAAAGAATTTCGTTGAATAGTTTTCTTTTTATTCACATATTTGCATTTTGTCTAAACTTTTGCATCGCAGTGTATATTTAGGAAAGATTTTGATTTAAAATTTTAATTGAAGTACACTTTTAAACTGGTGCTAATAAGAACGTTTTAATACTAGAAACACAAATGTAAATATAGAGAAAACTAGGAAAACATCCCTTCAGTTATCATTTTTCTTGTTACGCCGGTCCGTCTATGATATATTTGCTGCTGAAAATTTTCTTTCAACTTCTGGATCAGGTAAAAAAATGGAACATATTTTTTCCTCTAGCGCAGCATGGAACAACAAAGCCCGGTCTCCCTTGATCCATAGTCTAACATAATAAGATTCCAACCCTTGTGCATAGTAATATTATAGTTAGAATCGATCGCGGCTCCTTCTCCCACACCCCTTTAGTTTGCACCCTCGGGCTCAGGTGCAAAAGTCTCTTATCGGTAGCATTGTTTCCCACTGAGTTGCTGTTAGGGGGATTCAGCACTTTAGGAGATAAAAATGAAGGGATTTGTGTGTTCTGCAAAAGAAGAATGTATTCATTGTCGAACAAAAGAAAGATTTTGCTCTGATTTTAGAGTGTCTCTTCTTTTTCTTAAGAGTAAGAAAACCTTTTTTCCTCCTATATCTGGAGTAAAATCTGAAGGACTTTTATCATGCTTTAATTGGAAAAGCAGTGCAAAGAGTTAAATTATTTGTTCAGAATTTGTTTCTAACGAATAAAAAACGTGCAGCTTCAGCGTCTTATGGTTAATCAAAGATAATATTTGTTATTTTAGTTTCATTTAAAATGTTTTGAGTTTATAGTGCTAATTTTAAGATCATACTGTGACGTTCTTTCCCAGTAATTGGGAAAGATTCATTTTCGCAAAAATATGCAAATCTTCTCCGGCACGTAAGTTTTTCTAAAATCAATTTTAATAATTTCCATTAGTTAATCATATTTTTATTGATTCTTCATTTTATTGCATACAATCAAGTGGGGTATTTGAGTCACAGGTAGCAATAGTTAGACTCTGATACTTGTTCACAACTTTTTGATTATGCATTTTGGGCGGAATTTTGCACTTTGTGCAGACCATCTTAAGCATAAATGTCTTTGTAAAGTAACATTTATTTATTTTTATAGTACAATTTCAAAATTGTAGTTTGCGGGGTACCTGTAGAACATAGTACTCTAAAAGTGGTAAATACTTCGAAATCGCTTTTAAAAGGTATAAGAGAAAAAAAAAATCTCTTAAAACTGTTTCTACTTCCAAAAAAAAATAATACACTTCAAATAAAAGTAACTTTTCAACAGAATAAAAACACTAATATTAAAGCCTAATTTAGCTTATACAATGGTTTAATGCCCAAAATCCACAACATGTGCTCCCTAGGGTGGTTCAAAAAAATTTTTTTTTTTGCTACGGACCAAGATGCACCCTACTTTTTTTACATTTATGTATAAGATTACTCCCCTAAAATTTCAGCTCTCTACTCTTAATGGAAGATGGTGCTCAAGCACCCTTCATTTTTACCCTTTTTTGTGATTTTCACAATTTTTGAGCTTTTCAGACTAAAGAGACCATTTTCTTGGAAGTTATTTTTTTTCAATTATTCTCCTTTTTCAACGCATAAATATTAGTTTAAACAATTGGAAAGTTCCTTAATCGTTGGAATCTATATAGCAACACCTTTGATACAATCGATTATTTAGTAGATCGCAGCATGCAATGAAGATTGCAGTACTTGTCTACATGTTGTGCTATGATTTTCAAAACTTACTCTTGACAAAAGAGTTGTAGAAGAGCTGTGCAAAATGTTTTTTATGTTTTTAAAGTAGTGGGATGCAGAGAAAAAAAATGCAAGATTTAAAGTTTCAAACTAATAGTGCTAATAGTATCACAAGAAGAATGAATTAAATTATAAAAACTAATTGCACAAAACTAGCACTATTGTAGCTAGTCTAGCATAGAACTAATCTGAAATTTAGGCAAAGATATTTACTTCATGCTTACTTTGGCCATCATATTCCTCACAATTTCTATTCTTTTTAATAACTTCAAAGCGAAAAAATGTTTGGCAAAGAATTGAAAAAAAAAAAAAAAAATGTTGCACATAGAACTTGAAAAATACTTTAACAAGTTTGAAACTTCAACGGTGAGCTTTTTATAAATATATAGATAAATCTATGATCACTGTTGCTGATTATAAAGGGATAGTTGACTTAGTATTAGTCAATTAGAGAGCCTATCTGAAAAAATCCAGTTTCTTATATGCCTCAAAATATTTATGTTCCTATATAAGAAAGAAATTTTTCATTAAATCATGAGAGAAAAACCTAAGTACAACACTTTCTAAAGTTTTAGCGTCTTTTTGTACAGTAAAACACATAAATTGAACATTAATAGATGCTCCTTTGCAATTAAAACTTCTGGGAATATCTGAACTTGGAAAAAGCCTTATAAGATATGAACGACCTGGAAATTGAAATAGCAACTAGGACAGTTTTATTAAAGTACTTGTGACACCTTTCTGGTGAATTAATTAGTTTGACTTAGTTTTTCGTATCAAATTCTAGTTGAAAGAAAAGCAAGTTATTACAAGAATAAAGATGTGAAATATAACGAGTGTAGTACAGAACAATTGGATTTTTTTCAAACATGAATATTAGAGTTTATTTTCTAACATTCTTCGTCCAACGCCCCAACGAATGAAAATATTAATATCAATCACAGAATTAAAAGAAAAAATTAAAATAAATAAATAATGGTGAATAACGTTGCTGAGGAAAATGTTCAAATAATTCAAGAATTTAACAGAATTTTTTTTAATAATGAGGACAATAAGCAGTTTATTTTACCTGCTGTTGAAGAAAATTGAGTACTTATCCTTGCTGAGACAGTAAAATATTCAATACTAAAAGTCTCTCTCTCTCTCTCTCAAAAAAAAAAAAATCTATGTATAAATATACGTAGAAAGTTGAATTGCACAGCAAGAAGTTTAAATATTTTGGTTTTAATTAAAAACGTCTAGCAAATTTCAGTATAATAACACTGCTCGGCACAAAATGAGCTTCAAATGAATCGGTGAGTGCAAAAACAACATCAGTCACAAAAATTCGAAAATTCGTTTTTTGTGGAAACAAGCTGTGGGAGGCAAGATGCGTGTTGAGGTTAAAAATCACGTCAGACAAGTTAAAAATTCGAAAGATACGATGCCTATAATTTGAACGTTGCCCGTAGATACAATGCTAGAATTAAGACGTTTTTTCTCTCTCCTGAACAATTTGAAGTTCTGGACTTGACGTTGTTTATGCATTCACCGATTCAAATGTATCTGACACTATTGTTGCTGTTTCTTATGTAAAATGCCCCACTAAATCCAAATATGATCTTTGTCTCCCCCTTCACGGAAATTGCTCAAACATAACTGGAATGCATATAAATAATACTGAAAGGTTCTTTACTGAAGGAAATCTGCGGTGCGACTCCTATGTAACATGCGATGTTTCCAAGGTTTTAAACAAAATTTTACAACTTGAAAAATTTTTTGGCCGTGGGAGTCATAGATAGCAGTCCAATATTATTGTGTTGAACCCAAAAGTAAGTAAAATTTTGAAACTGGATAAAATTAGTTGTTGATGATATGTTAAATATTTTAAGGAGGGGAGGGGAAAATACCCCCATGAGCCTCCTAACTTGTAAAAAGTTGCTTATGATTTTGAGCTTTTCACCTCTCTAGCCCCCATTGAAGAATGTTAATGGTAAATATAATGCTTCCTTCCCCTCCAAATAACATCTATGAAATTGTCGAAATCTGATGAAAATAGGGGGGGGGAGGGGGCGCTATTTTTGAAAAGTGGGAGGCAATGGGGGAAAAGGGTGGCCATATTCAGGGGCTCATTGAACATAAGAATCAGCAAGAATGATAGCAAAACACCCGGATTTTTTTTCTGCTGTTCAACCGAAAAACACTTGAAATTGACAAAAACTGGAGAACTATTTGAGCTTTGAGCACCGTCTTTTAATTTAAGTAGGAGGTTGAAATTTTGGCAGTATATTAGGGTGGATAAAGGTAAAAAAATGAGCTACCGCCGTGACCTCTAAGACAATTTTTTTTTTTCGCCATAGGTTTGTGAACCGCCCTCATGCTCCCCTTCCTTCTTGTCATCCATCTCCAATCTCTGTCTCTCATCTTGTTACCTCACGTCCCTTCCAACGGCTATTCCTAACGTCTTTCTAGCCGAGCGAAATGATGCTTTGTGCCGGTAGCACACGAAAATTCTCATATAAGTAAAATCATTAACATTAAAGGCTTACATTTACTTTATCTAAGGATTTAAGGATCAAATCCACCCATATGCTTGCTTAAATTTAGCTATGAAACTAATGTGTTAAATTAATAATCAGAACTTTAGTTTTATAATTACTATTACATTTTGCATTGTTTTTGTCAACAATTAAAAAGTGGAAGTATCGTAAATTTGAGCGGGCTGAATTTAACCTAGGAACCGGAAGCAAAGTGTGCAAATTATGACAGAGAACGAAAGTCCAAAAATAGTCTTTAATAATAAACAGTAATATAAAGCTGTAAATGAACCTACTATATTTATGCGAGTAATTTTATTTATAGAGTAGTTTCTTTGGAAACGTGTACATGATAGCTATTTGCCAGACAAAAAATATTAATCTCTTATTAAAAAAAATAATGAACTGAATGTGGTTTAAAGGAATCAAATAATATTCTAAAAACGTACAAAGTAACTCAAAGTTCCATGAATTTAAACTCATGTAAATTATATAACACGCATGAGGACTTAGGGCTCTAAACAATAATATAGTTATTTTTACGACAGTGAAATTTTAATGGGGAAAAAACGGAATAAAAATTTAAATAGAAACTTTATACTTAAACAAAAATTTAAATTCATGCAGGTCACGTATTTCGGCAGGAAAAAAAATCATCACTTAAAATAATATTAAAAGAAATGGCAGAAGTAAACTGAGCAATGTAAAAAAAGTTTTTTTTTTTTAGTTTTTGCACATTCAATTCGTCTTTTTTTACCTCAAAATTTGTTCGGTGGAAGAAAGATCCGCAACTTAAAAAACTTGGGTATCGAAAACCACACTTTGAATTTTTAATGTTCTTGAATTAACGTGTTTGTTATATTTTTGTTTACTGTATAACATTTTAAAGTGAGTGTTCCTCGGAGAGAAATTTTCAAAAACATCCTACATTCTACACTCTTTCCATAATTTGTGGCTACACTCAAGGCCATAGTCGGTTCGGGGGATTCGATTCTTACTTTTAAATTATTCTTTAAATCACTGTAATTACTATGGATTACTAGCAATAACATGAAAATCGTACATCAGCTAAGAAATACACTTGCAATTGCAAAATATAGAAAATCCATGACTCATTTTGATATCAAGTACGTACGAGAGAACTTTTTCTTCGAGGATATCAGCACATTTTTCCCAGGTACGTAAAACAATTGTTTCTTCTCTGAAATTTCTCTAAGATTTAAGGAAAATTTCCAATTTAATAAGTATCTAAAGTTTTCCAAATTTACCCTGAGCAGCATTCATGTATTCTTTACATTTTATCTTTTAAGGGCACGTATCTAAAGATTGTTTTAAATTCAATTTGATGTTTTCTTTTTATAATTCAAGTAAAATCAAATCGCGCGGAAATCACACGCTGAATCACAAAATGATTTTTAAACAACAGATTTTTAAAAGTTTTTAATCTGCATATTCTTTTTTAAAGTTTCAAGTCTGTCATGCACGCTGAAAGAAATGTTAGTAGATTTTCTTTCTAAAAATGGTTGTCGTGTGTGTAATTTACACAAGTATCAAATTATCTTTAAAAGAACTGTTGTAAGTTTTTCATAAAGGAGAAACCCTAAAAATTACATTTTAGAATGCTAAAATATATGAAAAATATGCCTTAATACTGTTTTTAAATGGAAAATTAATTTGTAATTACGTAAAAATTGAGAAATGGAAATTAGGACACGCTTTAGCTGAATTTACGCTTTTTAATATGCATTTTGAAAATCACTGTCATTTTTTTTTCAACTTAAGAATTGAATTTTTTTTTTCTAAAACATGATAAGAAACCAACTTAACATGCATTTTTATTTGATGGACGTAGTCGTAATAATGAAAAATGAACATATACTTATCGATGTGGGAATTGAAATATTTCTGAAACATAAAATTGGGCGTGAGTTCCAAATTAAAAATAACTTTTGCCTAAAATAGTCTTTCAGAAAAACCTATGAACTTTCTCAAAATGAATTGGGGAATTTCATTCTTATTCATGTTTAGAATAATTTTTATCTTAACACTTAAAATTAGCATTTAATCTAATAATTTTATGATTATAAAATTTTATTATCAACTATTTTATGATCATTTCGTAAGAATTTACTAGAATTCCAAAAGAAAAAAAAAAGGAAAGTCATTATTAGTAAAACTTGCAGTAGAAATGATTGCGTTAAACAATAAGTATAAAAATGAAATTTTCTGAGGCAAAATATAAATTAAAAGTGTTAAAAGATAATTATTCCTACAAAACTAGCAAACTTTACTATAAGTTAAATTTAAAATTCATCAAAAAGGCTTTGCTCAAATTTAGGGAAAAAAAATTTTTAAAACTATTTTAGACCTACAAAATTCGTTTTCCAAAAATATTTAACATAAAATTTTTACTCACTTAATTTGCATTTCAAAATTGAAACATCCCAGTATTTGATTAAAAAATAGTAAAAACTAGAAAAAAAGAGATTTCTTCCCACATAAAGTGAAATCTTAATTACTTCGTTTTCATCAAGAAAGAAGAATCTGTCTTTTTATTCTATTTCTCCAATTAAGTTTACTACTCATTTAATTAATTACTCATATTTCATTATTCTCCTGCATAATTTATTTATCACAAGGAAAAACTTGTTTTCTGTGAGACTTTACTTAAAGAAGTAAAAAGTAGAACATTGAAATTAAACTACTCTAATAAGCAAAACAAATTAAAACCTTTTTATAAAAACGCTTTTCGTTCTTTTTTTAAATTTTTTTTCATGAAATTAAAGTGTGTTGAAAGAAAATTATACGGGTGAAAAATACTTTTAAATAACTTTATTCATGAAACATATAATTCACTTTCCTTTAACTTTGGAATGAGCGATTTTTCTATCAAGAAAGAAATTTAAATAAAGCAAATTCAAATTCATTACTTTCTTCTTGCGAAGTGTAAATTTGGAAGTAACATCTAAAAGTTAAGCTAGAAAACAAATATCATGAAAATGAAAATAATGAAACCATACATCACTAAAGAACATTACAGAAAGACCTGATTGAAAAAACATGAAATTTTCTTTGGCCATCGTTAAAAAAGCGGTATTAGGGGAACATCGTAATGCATTGAACACATACAAGCAGCTATTCAGTTTTATTGATTAACTAGAAATTATCTTTCTATTTTTAACTGCTTTTATGCTCTCCCTAGCTCAAGTTGAGTCTTTTAATTAAAAAAAAAACACTTTTCCAAATTATTTAGTTAAAATAAATGAGAGTTTTTCAAAGAGCAATTTCACGAAAGTGTATGTATTTTGTTGCTCAAAACACCTGTCAAAGATTTCTGATACACTACATTCTTGCTTCATTGCATGAATTTTATGAAAAACATAGACTCTGCTAGGTAATGCAATTAATTTTTGAATAATCCCATAAACACTGCTCAAATAGTATCTCTTGCTCAGTAACGGATGCATCTCGTAAGATTATTAAAATGGACTTTCCCAGAAGGGTCATTCCACGTCAAGTGATCCAAAATCTGAGAAAAATTTTACCTTACATTTTTGTATTTCTTTCACATTTGGCTCATCAATTGTACCCCTTGAGGTAATCAAAAGTCTCAATTTTTGGGATTTTTATCTCTATTATTTTATCATTTATGAGACTTTGAACTTTGGAAAAACCCTCGTTTTTTCATGGATAAGGGAACATAAAAGGGACCATAACTCGGCACCAAATATAGATAGAACGATTTGGTAAATTGCAGTTTAAAGTACGTTAGTTGCCGCTTAATCGGATATGCAACATGACTAATTTGATAAAAATTTTCTTTTTCAAAAAATGAAATTTAAATTTCAAATTTAAATTTCTCAAAAAACATATAATGAATTTTTTTGAAAAAATTCTCAAAAATTTTTGTGTATTTTATCTATGTTTGTACAAATTTTTAGATTGGGATCTCAATGGGATCATATTTTTTAGAATTTTTGAATAAAACTGTATAGGAAAAAAATGATAATTTTTAGATTCTATTTATTTAAATACTAAGTTATCTTGCTCGTGATGGTCTAAAAAGTAGTAAACAAACATGAATATGTTTAAAGTGAGCTGGCATGAGCTTATAGATTTGTCAGGTTCACCCCCAACCCCTTCCTCCCACACAACCACTCTTTTTTAATTCAAAACTGTTCAAAATGTTAAAAAAAAAAAACAAAAACTCTTTGATACAAAATGAATAGTAAACTTATTTAAAGTGGGGAAATGGGTTTCCTTATAGCTAAATGAAGTATCCCCCTCCCCACCCAAATATACCATTCACACTATACCAATATGACGTCTAACCTGGGGATTGAGTTGAGGATTATTTTCACCCTAGGTATATATATTGTTTTTCAGACGAAGTGTTTCTTTTTCGATCCGAACTTCAAAGTGTACTTCCATTCAATATCTGAAATTTAACTTTATGATTCATTTCATCTTATACTCCAGCACCAATCTTCAATTTTGAAGGGAGGAAATAAATGGGTCGCCCCAAGATCATAGCAAACAGCAAAATAGCACTGTTTCTCCTTGTTCTCATCGTTTTTTCTATTCTTTTCGCACAAAACTGAAAATAAATCAAAATATCAGATCATATGTCTGTGTCCCCATAACTATCCTTCCACATTATCTAGTGTGAAGCTGTTATTTAATTTTTTAAATCGTTTGTGTTCTTTTTCACTTTGCTGTAAAGGAAAGTAATGCAGCAAGATATATCTATGTACATATATTAAACAAACACTGCTTTTTTGAACACAACCTCACTTCTTTACACATTGCTCCCCCCCCCCTTTTCCCTACCTTCCCACTCCAAACTTTTATTTTTTTTTATCATCCCGCCTAACCCCATTTCAAAGCCTTAGTCTCTACTGATGTCGGGTAGTGTTTCAGTTTGTTCTGTTTGTTACTCTTTCCTATTAGCTCATGAGCTTTGTCCAATAAGAGAAAGGAAAGGCAGTGATGAGGACTGACATATAACGTGACACTTTGATTTATTTTCAGTTTTGTGTGAAAATAATGGGAAAACATTATGAGAACAAGGGGAAACAGTGCTATTTTACTGTTTGCTATGATCTTGGGGTGACCCATTTATTTTTTCCCTTCAAAATTGAAGCTTGGTGCTGGGGGAGGGGATGAAATGAACCATAGGTTTAAATTCAGATATTGAATGGAAGTACACTTTGTGAAGTTCGGATTGAAAACGAAACACTTCGTCTGAAAAACAATGTATACCTAGGGGGGAAATAATCCTCAAATCAATCCCCAGGTGAGACGTCATATTAGTATAGCGTTAATGGTATATTTGGGTGGGGGAAGGGTTGTACTTTGCCTTGTTATAAGGAAGCCTATTTACCAACTTTAAATAAGTTTACTGTTCATTTTGTATCAAAGAACCTTTTTTTTAGCATTTTAAACAGTGGGGGGGGGGGGAAATGGTTGGGTCAGGAAGGAAGAGAGGGGGAGCTGACCAATCTACAAGTTAATGCTAGCTCACTTATCTTGAGTAAAAATAATAGTCAATTCAATCCCCAGGTTAGACGTCATAAAAGTACAGCGTTAATGGTATATTTGGGTGGAGGAGGGGGATACTTCGTCTAGTTATAAGGAAACTCATTTACCAACTTTAAATAAGTTTACTATTCATTTTGTATCAAAGAGTTTTTTTTTTTTTTTAACATTTTGAACAGTTTTGAATTAAAAAAGAGTGGTCGTGCGGGGGAGGAAGGGGGGAGGGGGGTGAACCTGACAAATCAATAAGCTCATGCTAGCTCACTTTAAACATATTCATGTTTGTTTACTACTTTTTAGACCATCACAAGCAAGAGAACTTAGTATTTAAATAAATAGAATCTAAAAAATATCATTTTTTTCCTATACAGTTTTATTCAAAAATTCAAAAAAAATATGATCTCATTGAGATCCCAATCTAAAAATTTGTACAAACATAGATAAAATACACAAGAATGTTTGAGAATTTTTTCAAAAAAATTCATTATATGTTTTTCGAGAAATTTAAATTTGAAATTTAAATTTCATTTTTTGAAAAAGAAAATTTTTATCAAATTAGTCATGTTGCATATCAGATTAAGCGGCAACTAACGTCCTTTAAAATGCCATTTATCAAATCGTTCTATCTATATTTGGTGCCAAGTTATGGTCCCTTTTATGTTCCCTTATCCATGGAAAAACGAGGGTTTTTCCGAAGTTCAAAGTCTCATAAATGAAAAAATAATAGAGATAAAAATCCAAAAATTGAGATTTTTGATTACCTTAAGGGGTACAAATGATGAGCCAAATTTGAAAGAAATACAAAAATGTAAGGTAAAAAACGTTGGATCACTTGACATGGAATGACCCAGAAGTAGTTTAATTATTGAAAACTGAAGTTTGAGTCACAATGAGCAAAAATAATTGAAAAAAAAAAAACAGCAATTGCAATCTTTAGAGAATAATTTCCTTTTGCATTGCACATCGTAACGATAAACGACTCTCCGTCAAAATAAATACCGTTGAAATCGGGTTTGTAATGTGTTAATTTTACCTCTTGTGTGATATGTAACAATTAATGGATACATACTACGTGTACGACAATATTTAATTTTAATCACATGTAGATATGATGGCTTAATTATGTGAGCAGCAAGTTTAACCCGTATAAGAAAGATTAAAGGGGTAGAGTTTTTTTATTGGGATTGAACAGGGTGGTCCGAAGGTGGGCTTACCCCCCCCCCCTCTCTTGTTTTTAACGTACTATTTGTTATGTTTACTCTACACACCTTCCATAACGTAACACAGCTGAATTGTGCTCCCTGTTTCCACAGATGTTTTCCACAAAACCTCTGCAAAACCCCTACGCTCCGCACATTTTTCATGTGTTTTACTCATTTATTTAATCTCAATTTCACACGGACAATTAACATTTGTATGCGTTTCTTTTTATTCTGAGGTTTTAGGATGGTTAAAAAAGTAAGAAATCACTAACGCAAACCCAATAATTTCTGGCTCTGTAACGTACCCGAAATGGCTTTTGTGCATTGAATTGTATTGACAAAAAATGCACCCAGTTTCATAGCTTAACAAACTATTTTATTAAAAATAACACATTTGAGCATTTTATTTCTCTGTCAATATTACCCCCTCTTTTAGAACCAATAATGCTATACTTCCCTACCAACAGTATAAAAATACATATAAATGCAATTAAATATGCCATGAAAATGACTTAATAAAATTTATGTCAAAAAACCTGTCGTTAGGGGATTAATATGCACCGGTATAGGTACCTTTTATTGCAACTATAAATAAATATTCATCAGAACATTGCATACGTTAAAGAGAAACTAAGTCTTTTGTTACCTTGCATTGCTAAAACACCTAATGCTTCCATTTAACGCTTATTAAATATTTTTTTTAACTTTTTTTGTTTCCTTTTTATTTAGCACCTGTCATCACTATAATCTTTTCACGTTAATATTCTCAACCATGTACTTAGAAATTAATTAAATAAAAAGAATGCCTTAATTAAAACAATTTAGGATGAAAAATTAATGCTATTTGATGTACATTGGAACAAAAGATGTTCGTCCATTGTTTCAGTTTATGCATCAGTATTGAAACAGTTTACTTCCTCCCAATTTTAATATTTGTTTGCATTGTAATTTAGTAATATTAAAGATTGCGTTTTTGCAATAGCAATGACGAAATTCATTGTACCATGCGTAAGTATGAAAATAGGTATTCAATAATGCCCACATGAACTACAAATAAAATTTATTCTAATTTTAGGGTTAAGAATTCACATTTAATGATGTAAAAAAAAAATGTTTTGACAATTTTTTCTCAAAAGTTGAAAACATATTATATCGCTATAAAGTCAAAAAATTGCTGTTAGCTTCTCCGGTTAATAAAAGTAGCTACAGTTTTCTTCAATGAGCTCGTGAAATATTTTATCATAAAACTTTCGCTTAGCTTACGCATAATAAATTACGCATAATCTTTATATTCATTCATTATTTTTGCTCATAAATGTAAGGTATTTAACAAGTATTTAACTATTGCGTCCATCAGAACACGTAACAGCTTAGTGGAAGTTTCTCGGTTAAAACGAAAATGTTTGTGTAAATTCAGATGATCTCCTAAAGTTGTCGCAAATTTTCTTCAAATCAAGAAAACGAAGGTAACTATTGAACGTCCTAAATTTTAACAAAAGATAAACGTCCCGCCGAATTGTTTTATCAGATTCAAATTTTAAACTGTCTCTGAATCAAATAGAGAAGTGACGCTACCAATATTTTAACTGTGAGGCTTTTTATATTTGATTATATCTTTCTAAGATCATGATTAAATCCAGCTCATGCTTGAATTGTACCGTAATGCAAGGCGATAAGTTAAACTGAAAAAACAAGCCAACTGACTAGATAAAAGATAGTTTTTTTTCTTTGGCTTCCATCCTTAACAATATATGTCTTTATACACTTCTGAGTCACCCTATTTTTTTGCCTGCAAATTTTATTCAAAAGTTAGTACTACACAGTTTGCCAAAAGGACTCATCGGGTTTCAAAACATGGTGCATTGGGAGGTATGCATGACCTTCAAAGACGTGTACTTACAAGAAAAAAAAACGTGTAGTCGTCAAGATCTTGTAGTCACCAGATTTTAAATGGATTTGCTATTTATTTTGAGCAGTTCCCTCCTCTTCAGCCGCTTAATAGCATGATAACGTCAATGTCTCTCGCAGTAGCTGCAACTGAGGATGGAAACCTCTTTTTGTGATAAAGTTATAATAGATGGCACCTTTGTAAACATTGTGTGCAAAGCGTAATTTTGAGAAGGCATACATTCCAAAATTTATTAAAAATCTAAGATGGGAGAAATTTATTGCCTAAAATTTAAAATATCGGATCTTAACATAAGACAAGAATTTTTTTTCTTCTAAAACTACATTGCAACGTCATTAAAGATGTGCTTGTTACATTTTTAATGATTGATAAAGCACCACACTTGAGTTTTAAAAACATCGGCTTATTGTATTTTCAAGTTAAAATAATAAATTCAAAGAAGTATTTTATTTAAAAATACAGGCAGTGAAATTTCCGAGCACTTAATACTGATAAGTCTAGGAATTGCAGAGTGTTTTTTAAGGTGAGGTTTTCAAAAATCCACTATTATGCAATAAACTGCACAGGTATTCGCGAAAAAAATCTTGGATAATAATAACCTTGTTTCTTCTCAACGTTTTTAATAGTACTGAGAAATGTCTCTTAATCATATCTTGAATATCACAATCTTTTGAGTGGCCTGCTTAAATAACGTATTTTTTTGCAGCAAATAACTTTAAAAAACATAATAAAAGGTAATGGAATCTAACGGAGAAAATGATATCTCAAAAGATTTAAAAACCAAACATTTTAAATTTATCCTTCAAAGATAAATCAACAGTCGTGTCTCTTAGCTGGGGAGTGTTAAAAACGCGCCCACACACCAATGAAAGTGTCCCATTAATTCCTAAGACGCTCCTCATTAGCATATCTTTTCTAGCTTGAGAAACTCCAAGGAGGATGACTTGAATAAGGTTTAATGTGCTTATCATTTGAAGTTGAATGAAAGAATTTTACAAAAGAATAAAATATGTTGTTCGTTTTGGAAGTAATGCCACGTTACGTAATGCGAAGAAAAATCAGAAAAGAACCTACGATATCTTCAGGAAATTCAACTGTACATTTTCCTTGATCAGATTACTTTTGAAAGAGTTGACTTTCTTAAATTTATAAAAGGAAAAATACCAAATAACTCCAGCTGAAGTGTGCAAAGAAGCAACATAATAATGCTCTAAATGGATGTAAAACCTGAACAGGGTTGAATCACCCAATACGATGGTACTTCTTAATATGGGAATCTATGTTTTTTTTTTATTATTATTTATTACTAGCTGTACCAGCACGGCTGTGCTCGTGCGATAAAGTTATAAAAAGAAGCTATGAGTGTGCATTAAAATTTTCCACCCGTCTCCAAAATAAAAGAATGACTTCGTCTATTAATACATAAACACATCATTTTACCTAGACTCCAAGCATTTTCCATGAAGCAATGAAAAAATTCCTGTTGTAGTGACGACTACTTTTAGTTAAAACTTTTTTTACCAAAGAAATATTCATCTCCTTAAAATACGCGTAAAATCCTTCGAAACCACCATAGCTAAGTTTTTAAAGTTAAAGACACAGATAAAATAATCACTCGCAACATCCATTCCGAAGGAAATTGACGATAAAAAATAAATAAATAATTAAAAATGAATACATTATAAGTTCCATTGAAATGTAAAGCAAATCATGGCAGTATTTTAGATAGTTCAGGCTAGAAGGCAATATAGGGGAAGACCGCCTATATTGGACCACTGCTTAAATTGGACCTCGGGCTTAAAATCTAGTACAGAGATCTATGCTACACTTTAACGGTAGAAATATAAAGTTTTAGGAATAAAATCAATGTGTATGAAGTTTTATCAGTCTTCGAACTGCGTAGCGTAAGTTACGGCATGATTTATGCTGAAAACGTGTATGATCTTATTTCGTGGACTTGTATCTAGTAAGATAGTACTAAAGCTTGTAAACTAAGGTAAACTGCTGTTATACCATGATGATCTGTGTTTAATAAGGATTACATCCATGTATTAACATGCGCAATTGTGATTATTTTTGACAGAGCAATAAGCTGAGGAATGAAAAATGGCGTGTTTTCCTTTATTGGACCGAAAAAAACTTCCTATATTGGACCGTTGGTCCAATTTAAGAATATGATTTTAAACAAGACTTTTTATTAATCGTAACGTAAAATAAGTGACTCATCTGATTTAATAGCGTAGTTAAAAATATTTTAAACATACTTTAACACCTATTAACGATATTCATTTAAACTTTTTCATCAAGCACATTTTCTAGAAGCTGCAACTTCTTAAAATGTATGTTGTTTTTTCTCTTCATCCATTAAGCTGCCGTTTCAGAAACAGTTATTAACTGAAATAAAATTTGTGCTGGTTTACCGAGAGAAAAATATGAAATTCTTCGATATGTTCGAAAAGATTTTAAAAAGAAACAATTTATATGCTACTAAAATGTTCAATGTAGATGAAGCTGGACTTTTCACTGTCCAAGAGCCCCAAAATATATTGACGTATAACGGTCCCCCCCCCTTCCCATGTTTATTTTCAAACGATTACGTTCCATGTATGATATTATCATAAAAATATCCCCTGGTGTGCAATATGCTCTTTCAAAAAAAGGTTGGATCATAAACGATAATCCACACACTGGTAAAACATTTCATTAAAACCGTTAGGCCAAGCAATGTAAAAAGATTGTCTTTTTATTAATGAATAGGCACAGCACTTACATAAAGAACATTGTTCAATAAACTTGGCTAACGAGAACGATATAATAATGCTTTCTCTTTAAGAACACCATGCACGTAGATGTGATCTTTATTCAGTCTCTGTCTAGATATTTTAATCGAGCATGTCATACATGGATGCGAGAATATCCAATGAGATCCATTACCCAATATCGCATAGGAGAACTATTTGATAGCTCTTATGGTCAAACCGCAATCAAAGCCATGGCAAATGCAGTGAGGTGATTCTAAAGAACAGGAGTTTGTCCTGTTAATTGACATGTGTTTAATGACATTGACTTGGCTGGAGCAGAGTTAGAGGTAAGTAGTCCAGATAAAACAACTCAACGTGAACAGGCTACATGTTCGGTGTAAGTTGTACACCATGTAGAACAACTAGCTACGACTTCAATTAGTACATGTTCAGCAGAATCAGAGGATCAAAATATGATTGTCAACTCTAACTATGTTTTGTAAAACCGGCTCACATATCACCTTTGCCTAAAAAAATGGAACCAAAAGGAAGGCTATTTCCGCAATCATTCTAACGCCGTATGAAAGAAGCATAGAACAGAAAAAGTCACACAAGAAGAAGCAAGAAACTGTAAAAAACCATTGTTATTGTAATATTTGCCATAGAGATGAAGTGGAAACATGATTAAGTGCATGAAATGCCATCGGGGAGTTTATCAACACTGCCTAAGAGAGGCCGAAGCAAAAGAAGTTCTATTGCAGATCCTGGTAAAAAGCTGCGTAGTTCAAATTTAAATTATTCTATGATTTCCTGGTACGGTCCAATTTAGGAAGCGCATGGTTCAATATAGGCGCATATATTCCTAAATTGGACTTTTACAACTTTTTATAAAATATTTTTTTAAAAAATAACTTTCATATTTTCAGAAAATATAAACTCCTAGGGCGGTTCCTGATTAAATTTAGCTTACGATGCCCTATTTTGTATTTTTGTTTTGCTTCACATTGAGCGACACAGGCCTCCTGTTCTTAGGGGGTCCAATATAGGCGGTCTTCCCCTACCTCTTTTTTGTATATACACTATACAGGGTGGTTATAAATTAGCGTAAGGTGTTTGGAGCCCTCTAGCGGGTGAAGTACTGAGGAAACATTGCCAAATTTCATGGGCACACATATTAGACCATGGGATTTTGATTTCTAAAAAAAAAAAAAATAGTTTAAAAAATGGCCACCAGGGGGAATTTTGAATCTGCAAAAGCGTATTACTCATATTGTCGAAGAAGTGAATGCTACTGAAAAAATACGCATCCTTTTTATTTGCAAAAGTGGATTTTTTTATTACAAATATAGTTCAATATGATCACCATTTTGAGGTTGCAAGAACTGGATTCGATGCACAACATTTTCCACGGCAGCTCGTAACACATCAGAATTGATTTCTCTGACTTTTAATGTTACAATATCTTTTAAACTTGCTATATCAGATACATGTTTTTGATACACAACATTTTTCAGCTATCCCCATAACCAAAAATCATATGGATTGAGATCAGGCGACCTCAGGGGTCATACCGGAAATTCTACGGTGATCATATTAAACCTCATTTACAAATAACCATCATTTTTCTTTGCAAAATTGCTTTATACAGCATTTTTTCAAATTTAATTCGCGATATTCAGAGTAATACACTATTACAGCGCCAATTTTCCCCCTGGGGGCGATTTTTTTAAAGTAATTTTTTTTAGTTCAGAAATCAAAATCCCATGGTCTAATATGTGGGCCCATGAAATTTGACAATATTTTGCCAAGTACTTCGCGCGCTAGAGGGCTCCAAGCACCTCACGTTAATTTATAACCACCCTGTATATAAGATTTTTTAGTGGTTTCTATTTGAATTTGAAATGCTAATGCCGAATCCGTTGAGTGCTAGACGCTAAAACTTGAGCGTTTTTGTCAAAATGGCGAAATCCAACATGGCTGCTATAAACGGTATGAAGCGAAATGATGGAAATGTACGTGGACTATTTTTACTTCCGAATGACAGTACAAATGACTGTACTTATCATCTCTACAAAAATTGTTTTTAGTATATGTTTACCATTCTTGATTTGATATACACTGCGATGCAAAAGTTTAGACAATTGGCAAATATGTGACTAAAAAGAAAACTACTTAACGAAATGCTTTCAAATTTATACTGCAGGTACACAATATGGTCCCAAATACGTGCATGGAGTTCTTAAAATTTTAACTGGAATCAAATTTTGGATATTACAAAAGACATTTTTTAACATTGTTGCAAAAGTTTAGACAATAGTCATATTTTATGCAAATATCCCTTGAAATGTTATTGGTGGAGGAAAGGTGGGACTTTATTATTCAATTATAAAGTGCAGAGATTGCTGCATAAATAATCAAAATCTCAAAAGCTCTGTAGTTCTCGTGTAAACAAGATGAAAAAATTTGGAAGCCGAAATTTGAAAATGAACCTACTTTATTAATTTTTTGTCTTTTAAATCGGCTGTAGTATGGTAGTACGTTGTTTTTTACTTTGTGGAGAGCAAATTCAAACATGCGTATCGATCAAAAAGTTCAAGAAAAATTATATTTCTTAAGGATGAAGTAGTTGAAAAAGCGGCTCATACTGACGATTCTCCCCTTAATCCAACAAAACTTCAACTTGGGTCAAAAACAGCACGTGTCGGCATAAGTAGATGAACAACTGAATCGGAATGCATTAAAAAAAACAAATAATTGTGCCTGAGCCTTTTCGGACAGAGTGTCTCAAATAAGCCAGATTTTAACGTAAAAAGCAGCATATGTATCATCGTGACTAAAAAATGAATGGTACTTTCTTTGGAAAAAATTATTAAAATTGGGATGGCCTAGATGAATTACAATTATTTTCGTGGGATTGAGAAATATCCAATGATCACATGCTGTGCTGCTTTTACCATTAAAATCTGGCTTATTTGGGACACTCTGTCCAAAAAGGCTAAAGCATAATTCTTTGTTTTTTTTATGCATTCCGATTCAGTTGTTCATTTATTTATGCTCTCACGTGCTGTTCTTGACCCAAGTTGAAGTTTTGTAGGATTAAGGGGCAAATCGTCAGTTCGAGCCGTTTTTTCAATTCCTTCATCTTTAAGAAATATAATTTTTCTTGGCCTTTCGATCGATACGCATGTCTGAATTTGCTCTCCACAAAGTAAAAAACAACGTACTACCATACTAGAGCCGATTTAAAAGACAAAAAATTAATAAAGTAGGTTCATTTTCAAGGTACGGCTTCCAAACTTTCTCATCTTCTTTACACGAGAACTACAGAGCTTTTGAGGTCTTGATTATTTATTCAGCAATCTCTGCACTTTATAATTGAATAATTAAGTCCCGCCTTTCCTCCACCAATCACATTTCAAGGAATATTTGCATAAAATCTGACTATTGTCTAAACTTTTGCAACAATGTAAAAAAATGTCTTTCGTAATGTCCAAAATTTGGTTCCAGTTATAATTTTAAGAACTCCAGACACGTATTTGGGACCATGTTGTGTACCTACAGTAGAAATTTGAAAGCATTTCGTTGAATAGTTTTCTTTTTATTCACATATTTGCCATTTGTCTAAACTTTTGCATCGCAGTGTAGTTGAAAAACTTTAGCTGAAAAACTTTGGGGGGGGGGGGGGGGGTAAGATGACGGAAAACGCTTTATATATTTGATGACATATTTTTCATATCGCAAAAAGAGGTGCCTAGAGTTTCACTTTTTTTCATCAAGCTCAATACCTTAGGAAAGTCGTTGGTATTAATTTCAAACTTTTAATTCACAAGCTAAAGACTTTTTTTTTTGAAATTTACTCCACTTTACCCTAACTCATACTCGTTGCTTTTACTCAACACCTGTTTTGTTTTTATGAATCATCTCTTCTTATTAGCTTGACGCTTGCTTTTTTCTGCCATCTGACAAAAAATGCGATAATTAACAAGTATTAGCAATCTAACAACATTTATCGTTATTTTTTCTGCAAAATTAAGTTTAAGATTAGTTTCTGTGCATTAAAACTGCCAAGCACAAAACTGTTGTGAGTTTCAATATTATCATAAAAAATCATAAATGCTCAGATTGGAAAAATCTGTGGAACCAAAATCTAATAATAGGGCAGCAACTTGTAAAATATTTGAAGCGTTATAACATTAAAATTCAGGGCTGAATTTTGAAGCCGTCGCCTGGCTATTGTTCGCGAATTCTAGTTATGTACACGTAAAATTGTGATATTAATTTGATCGTAATGAACATGTAATTTTCTCTGATTGCTGTTTAATGTTTATTTAGGCTTGAAATAATAGGTAGTGATAGCGTTTTCATAATCCATCACGTTGGGAAATTAAAGACCTGGTTTGAAAAAATGACAGACAAGCAGGAACGCGATCTTCAGTATCGATTACAGGGCAGACAAAATCTATGGTGGGCATTAATTTTGACTGTGTGAATTAATAGTGACATTAATAAGCATTCAATAAAATAGAACTTAGAAAAGTAGATCTTTCTGGGGTAGGTGAGAGATTGAAGCAGATGAAGAAATCTCCTACTTCAGATTGTGAGCCATTCCTGTCCTTAAGGAGAATCAAGAGGAGAATATTACTTTCTAGAAATGTTTACGTACTAATTATTTTCTCATTAATGAACATAAGTAGAAAATTACTTTTCAATACTTAGTTAAATTACAGCTTCTAAACTCTGTTTTTATACCCTGTCTAATATTTTACTCCCCCCCTTATGGGGCAAAATAAATTATTGACAACACATTTTTGTCAGTGTAACTTATTTATCAGTGTAAATTTTTTTTCAGCGATACATCACTTCAAATGTCATAAAGAAAATACATTTGCATATTCTGAGAGCCTCAACCAGTGAATTTATTCACTGGTTAAATCTTTTTTTCTTTTTCTTTTTTTTTGTCAAAGCATGATTGTAAAATTGCTCTTTTTGGAACATTTTACCCCACCTGACCCTATCAAAGTAATTTACTTCATTGACATAGAGTTGAGACTTCAAATAGTCTTTATATAAAAGCAGGAGCAGTACTTTCTCGGGAACGAGGAAGCCATTCAATGTCACCAAACTTCGAAATCACATTATTGAGAAATATCTGTTGTAATAATAGCCACGCTTCAAAACTTATGTAGCTTCTTTAACTGTCTTTCTAAAAGACAAGGCACCTGAACTAGTTATTGACTGAAAGTGAGATTCAATCTTAATGTGGCATAAAGTAATTGCCGCAGGATATCTTGGTCCTATACTTTATAACCTCAGAGTTTTTCTTATTGTAATGAAACATGAAGTGTAAACAAATTAGCTCTTCTTATCCTTGGGTAAATATTTAGTCGTTTGAAAAAGGGTTTAGAGAATTCAGCACTTCATAAAATTAAATATGCAAAACGCATTTCAAGTTTCAAGTTAGAAAAAATATTACATGAGGTGAAACAAAAGCATTTTCTTTAGAGTGTCCATATTGGGTACAAGTAATTTATGATAGGTACTGACAAGAAATTTATTGGTTAAGAACATAACTTACTATTCAAAAATAATGATGGAATAAGTCGCAGCTGTTTCAGAATGCACAAGTACATCACAGACATGATGTATTTATTTTTCTTTGTTAAAATATTTTTAAAAGAAAGCTTTTTTTCACATGCCACATGGGCTTTGTACCGAAGATTAACAAAATTTATATCTTTCACAAATTTACCTTAATCATTCAAAAAAAAAAAAAAAAGAAATACGATACAAACGTACGTTTTTAAAGAAAACATGATCCATAATACTTTAAAAGAAATTTAACTTGTCTTCATCCGCCTGGTTACGCAAGGCAAGAAGTTTCAGAACTAACCAATGAGACGGAAATATTATTATTTTCATGTTAGAAGCAAAGCAATTATATCTGCAGAGGCAGTCGGAGAAGTTTTTGCTATACCTTGGACTCTATTAGGGAGTTGCTGCTAGTGACATGTACTTTTCGCCAGGCAGAGACAATACTGTTGCTTGCATAAGATTTTTTGAAAGAGCTATTTTTGTTACTGGCTTTTATGTAAAAATGCTTTGTATCAACGTTTAAAAAGTGCATAATTTAAAATACTTCAAATATTAAAGTTATTTGGGCAGTAGGAAATGTAGATTTTATCTCGAAAAGCATTTTTAAAGAATAACTGATTTCTACTGAAAAGCCAATGGCGGTTTTCTGTTAATAAATATCATCTTGACAAAAGAAAGTTTTAAAACATTATGTTAAGAGTTGCTGCTTTTCATATTCCCATTAATTTCTATCTAGGTACAATATGGTGATTCGTCAGTTATTGACAATTGAGGGGAAGTTTCTACAATTTCTATTTAATTTCACAGGAAAAATCACACGGAAAGTTTAATTTTTTCTACGTGTCCAAAAAGTCATCAGGAATTTTTTTATTCATCGTTTTTTTTATTTCATTAATTATTTTTAAAAAGACTTTCAATAGTAGCTAACAGGGAAGATTTCTCCAGTAGTTGACTACCTACATCCAGTAATTGACCGTTTTTTAAATGCAGTAAAAATCAAAATCTATGTATTTAAAATCCGATCATTTCTTTATGTCTGTGTTTCTATACATGAAAGAGTATGCATGTCCATCAAAAAGTCATTTCTGATTAGCTGTTAAGGGGATGACATCATCATACATGAACTTGATGATAGGTATGTGCCAATGATGACGTATAAAGTTTTCGAACCTCATAAATCAACCTTATTGTCGCCAAATGTACCCCAACTTCTCCCTAAATTTGGTGCCAAAAGTAGGTAAGTCGCCAAAAATGATGCAAACTTTGCTATATCACTTTAATTTCTCTCCAAGAATTGGAACAACAGAACAAGTATTCTGATTTACCCTGCATATCTTTACCCTATGGCATGGTAAAAAATTCTTTAATTTTATGACATGTTGAAAAAAAAAAATGTCCATTCTAATACGTTATTCTGTGGCTCAGATATATGCATAATAGAAAAATACCATTCTTAGGTTTAAAACACAAAGAGGTCTGTACTTACATACAAAGTTTTGCACACTATGAAACTTTGATGTTTTAAGCGCTCCGTGGGCAACCTTGCTCATGAGCTAGTAGTATTGCCAGAATGACAAAAGTAAATTTCGCTTATTTCTCATCATATTAAGTTTCTAAAAAAAACTGAGAGACAAAAATACCTGACCGTATATTTATGAAGACCTTCTTTGTATGATCGGGAATTTTCGTTTCTAATTCACACCGCTGTTCACATAGACCCCGTTTTACAGTTTATTTTATTAAAAAAATAATTTTAAAAGATTATGAACATTTTTTTTTACTTAAGGAATCACATAGAAGGAAATCACATACATTTGTAAAAATTCGTACTTCAATCTATTGATAAAATCTATATGAAAACGAATCTTGGTCACACTTGCCCTAAACTTAAGGGTTTATCAATTAAAAAATGAATAACATGAGTTTTCTTTCTCCCAGCACTCCTAAAGGAAAAAACGTAATATGAAAAATTAAAGAAGGGAACTTTTAATATTTAATCTTTAATTAATTCAATAATGCATAATTAAAAAATGAGACATTTTTTATTCTTTCGGGATAAGATTTCGATATGATAGGAAACTGGAAAAAAATTGATAACGCCAGTTCCGAACGAATTTTTAAGATTTATTAGATTTTAAATACTTAATATTTCTTCGTTAAATTTAAACTTATGCCACCAATATTTGATTCTAACGTCCTATTGAACAACCCAAAAAGGTTTATTAGTTTATTGTTAAGAACATTTTTACTAAACGTAAGTTTTGACTAAAATAAATGGTGACAAGCATTCTAGTATATGAATATATTTTACATATAAAGTTATGTAGTTATTATTTGATCAAGAATAGAATAATCAGTTAAAGTTTTTTAATGCTCTGTGACAGAGAGATCTAGAAAAGAATCTCATAATGCGCATTACTGTTCATTTTATCCTAGAAGAATTGAAGGGCCAGTGGGAAAAAAGATGAAAGTCACTTTTTTGTCAATTTTGAGATGTTAGCTCTATCTAGGGGCTATGAAGGAGTAATATCATCTAGTCGAACAACAAGGGGGAAAAATATGAGAATCGGATGAAATGTGCATGGAAACTCTATTAACTACAAAGGGAGTTACGAGAAATCAAACTTTGTTCTTTGTTTTTCCCGAAATCGCTTTTTGGTCACTTTCATCTTTTCCCCCCGGCCCTTCAATTGCAGTGAATAAATGGAAATTCCTAAACTCTAATATGGTTTGCCTTTTACACATCTGAGGCAGAAATGCATTAGTCACTAAACATTTTGTTTCTGTAAAAAGCGAAGACAATTTTCTAAGTTTTGTGTGTGTGATTATACGTTTTAGACCGTGCTTCCTTCATTCCATCGATAAAGCAAACGTATAATTTAGGCCCTGTTGACGTTCATACGTAGACTCATCCAATTATTTCCCTTCCTGCAACAGAAGTTGTATTTCCCTTCAGTCCTCAAAAGCACTTATTTACCTTTTCCTTCTTGGCTAAAGTGCACTACATGGCTGATAACTACATCGATTTTTTTTTCTCAAATTACGTTTAGTTGGAAGGTAACTGAAAGTAGATCATCAACTTCTGAGAAAAAAATAAGACAAGACACGTCAGCTATTTCAGGAAAACCAGTCATGAACGTGATGGTGTTTTAAATGACTTTCTTTCAACGTTAAGGCTAAAAATCTTTAAGAGAATTACAAGTCATTTGGCTTTCTTTTTATGAAATCTAATGTTACATTTATGGTCTTGAATTTTCGAGCAATGTTAAATAGGATAATGGTTTTTAATAATAAGACAGGAGTGCCTTACCTTAGGTTATTTAACCTATATAAGTAAGGAGGGATTTAAGAAACTAGCAATTTAATGCAACACTAAAAGTTTATAAAAATAAGTTGAGAAATGAAATGAAGGTTATTTACTATCCCAACATCTTTAGGCACATTACAGTTAAAAGGTGTTACACATAAACGAAGGTGTTTTAGTCAGTTTTGCATTTATTTACAAAACGGTCACACACAGTGTTGAAAAATAAAAACCGCACATGTAATGCAAAACATCCACTCCGACCTCACTTGCAGTGAACTTCATTACGCAACACCTCAGAATAAAAAATAGTTTTAACATTAATAAGATAATTACACATATTGTAAATTAGTCATTTTAACCTGTTTCGTCATCGTAACTATTTTGTTTTCCTACCTCACATTTCAACTGCGTGTTCTAGATAAATGCGCTTAAATAAAGTTTGCAAAAAGCAGTGATTCAATGAATTAGAAAAATATGTATTGAAAAACGATAGCTTCTAAGCAAAGCTGTAAAAACCTTAGAACAGATCTATAAACTTGATCTGGTGAAGAAAAATTGTACCTTTTCTAATCTTATAAATCATAAGATGCGTTATAGTTTGCTCATTTCTTATTAGTGAATTGAAAGAAACGGTTAATGATTTGCATCGAGTTGAACATGAATTTGAGTTTAAAAACACTTATATCTACTGTGAACTTAATTTAGAAACTTCTAAAACGCTTGACCTTATGCAGAAAAAGCAATGCATACAACTTACATTTATTATGTTAAGAATTGAATCAATATTTTATAGCGAGGTTTTCGATAAAATTTTAATAAAAAAGAGCAAAATCTAATTTTTAAAATTGTTTTTTAGGCATATATCTTCAGGTTTCAAAATAATATTGTGCTAAACTCCACGACTGTAAGTAATGTAGATTGGTCTAAGCTTTGTTATTTTTATGCAGATGGTGCAGATTTTCACTAACACTCAAAGTTCCCTATAGTAGCAGTGTGGCTCAGAATTGAAACTCAGGCTTAGAGTTTTCGCTAACTAAAGAAGTCCGGAAAAACGTTTTAAAGTCCCCCTCTTGTAGTTAAAAATGATAGCTTTCGTTTTATATGCAAGGAAAATATTTTGAAGAAATGTTTGCTCTGATATTTGTTGATAGACGCAAAAAAAAAAAAAACTACTTTGAGCTGAAATAAGAAATAAAATAGAATTTCATATGAATCACTTTATAGAGTGACACCCACAGAAACTACAGCACTTTTTGGGAAGTGAAAAATTGCTATTGAATTTCATTCACGACCTCAGTTGTGGGGTTGTTCCTTTTTTAAATTGACCTTGAAGTCTGTTTTAGGGTGCGTCCCGGTGCTGCACCTCCAAGGACGCCCACCTGCCCTTGCTCATTTGAGTGGTGGAGCCCATGTCCTGCACACAGACATACACATATGAAAGCCTACACACACACGCCAATACATGTCTACTCACACATCTATCGCAATTCGTCATTGCGAAAAACACAATTTGAATTCAAGATGTTAAAATTCATTTTTCTTTTTAATCAGCTTAGATTGATACGAGCAGAATAATAACAAAAAAAATGGTTTCCATTCACATTTTTGCACAAATTCTGCATTTTTTTCAAAACGCTAGCCACTCGCTTGTGATGATAAAATTAATCTAATTTCAATCCCGCCCACCCTTTTTTATATTGAAGTTTGTTCTGTCTTTTGTTTTTAATTCAAGACCGTAGGCGATGTGATATTATCGGGTCATTAAAAAAAAAAGGTTTAGAAATACGTTATACAAACAAGCAAACATAAGTTCTGTCAAAGAGAAAACGTACATTTTGCTTCGTACAAATGTAATGTTTTTATTACTAAGAAATTTAATTACCTATGATTTAAAATATGTACTTACATTTTATGTCGCCAAAACGTTTAAATCCTCATGCAAATAGAATCTCTGTTAACATAGCTGAGATGAATGATTTTGTAATTCTTTGATAAAATAAAATGAAATGTCTTGAATTATTAATTTCTTTCTTTATTAGAGCTTATAAAGATTATGTGATTAAGTAAGAGTTGAAACAATGTTGTTTTACACTCCTTTTAATACGCAAGTATATTTATTTGTTTTTAATTTTTAGCATTGATTAAAGTTTCGTTGTAGTTTAAAGCTTTAGTAGCTGTTTTTATCTTCTCTAGTTTGTTTTCTTTTTTGCTTTAACTATCATGAATTCGCATTTATATTGCTACCGCATGAATACTCTAGTTCCGTTCAATTTTAACCAACTATAATTTACTATAATAAAAAATGTATATTATTTATGAAGATTCATTGAGAAAAAATTTCGTCAACCCCCCCCCCCTACTTTCGAAAAATATATTTTTAATAGGAGAAATTATTCTGAAGAACTAATAAGATGTATATTTAAAAATGTAAGTATCTTATAGAATCAGTTAAGGAGAATTTATTTTTAATTCAACTCAACAATAAGGGGAAGTAAATTGGAAAAAAAATCAAGAATAGTTTCTTTTGCGCTAACTGAACAAGTTATTTATTTAATATTGAATTTTTAATTAATTCCGTTCTTTATTTAATCATAAAACATAGATACCATTAAGTATAATGACCAAGTAATTGGTTTTAGATGCTTTGGAAAATTGAACGACAGAATATACTATAATATTAAGAATGAAAATCTGAATAAAGAGTTTGATAATGTATAAAGGTTTTTAAAATGTTTGATTTTTATAAATATGTAAGATATGTATCTTTAAAAAGTACTGTTTTGAATTAAAGAAACACAACATACATGCGAACTAAATTTAAGGTACAAGGTGTGTATTTTAAGTATTGAGAATATTTTTGTCCTTACGCAGCTGTACGCTAGAGGGCACTCCGCCTGGTTGTAGTCGGTAGTGTGACCTTCGAGTTGGATAACGCTCCACTAGGCAGTCACCTGCTGACTTTAGCTGAGACGGAATCACACGTGGCGTAGACTAGGGTGGAGCGAAAAAAAATGAATTTTTGATTTTCGTTAACGGGTACCTTTCATTTACTGTAAATGAGGAAAAGTAACAATTCTGTAAAATATTTCACTTTTGCGACGTCATCTTTAGTCTGCGCATTTGGCCTAAAGTTTGGAAATTTTTGATTTTTTTTTGGATTTTTCAAGTTTTTTTAAAAAATATTGCAAATGATAAAACTAGTGACGAGTGGTTATTAAATGGAAGAAAAAGGCTTGAAATGTACAAAGAATTTTTTTAAACCATTTTAGATTATTATTTCAGTTCTTGCATTGCGCTCAAAGTTCATCAAATTGCCCAAAATTTCTGATATTTTCGACATTTTTTAACTCAGTATTTCCTCTCAATATTCACTTGAAGTGTCTTCATACTTGTTTTTATTCAATTTGTTATTACTTTGAACCCTGCAACTCTTCGCTAGCTCAGATGGAACTACCCAGGACTCACCACGAGGAGGTGACCGCACTTCTAGTCCTACACGTGAACCCTTCCTTCCAACCAATGCAAGCACGTATTTACATTTCTTAGATACGTCTTTCACAGTTAAATTGTTCCTTTGCGTCGTAAATTGATCAAATATTTCTGTCAGATATCCTCGTTTTTACTAAACTTTTTCTTTTCCTGTGATTACATACCAATTTTGAAGAGCTTGTAACCTATTTGACAGCTCTTTCAACTGATTGAGTCTTGAATGGCAGTTTTAAAAGAGCGCATTCAGAAATCATATTTAAATTCTCAGCTTCTATAATGTTTGTAAATATTGTGTTGTTAAATTACCTGTAAAAGGTAGCTTTGTAATTTCCACATCATGTCAGGAAATCATATCGATGTATACTGACTTTTGATTTGTGTATGTAATGTATGAAAATAGATTTTTGTCTATTTTTTGGGATCTGAAGCGTTCTCAATTGTTTGCTTGTTTGTTTTTCAGATTGAGCGTTTATAATACGATTTCAAACAAGTTCCTTTATATGCTCTCTCTTATGAACTAACCAGATTATTTCCCGGCGTTGCCCGGGTGCTTATTAATACAACATAGCTCTAAAAAATATTTGAATGAATTCTATCCACATGGGAATATAAAAATTTATTTCATGCTAAAAAGAAATAGTTGAGCCTTAAATGGATAATTCATTGTTGATCGTAATCTTTGTAGGAAAATAATCCTATTTAAATGTGTTACGTTTTATCAATTTGTGTGCTTGAAGTCTTATCTCTATTACTCTATCTATTCAAAATTGGAAGAAAATGGTCATTTTGAGACAAATGATTTGAAATTTGGGCTTTTTGGATTTTTTTTAAATTTCAAAACCACTGCCCATGTGAATTCTAATGCATCAGGGAACCTCTGTGCCAAGTTTGTTGAAAATCCGACGAAAACTGGATTTGTATAAGGAGCAAACATTCATACATTTGATAACAGCATATTTCTTGGGTGCAAAGTATACATTGTTTTGAATAGATGTGAATACAATTTTCTGCTTTTTCCGGAGAGATAATCTTTAAAATCTCACACAAATTCATAGCTAAATTAGTAACGTCTGTACTTCATCCTAAAAGAGCAAAGACACTTATACTCGCGAAAGTTATGAACTCTTTTAAAAATTATAGTCAAAAAATTGTTTGCTGTAGTCAACATCTGACTAGGGAAAGCTGTCCTGGACTTCTGTTTCATATTTTTTTGGATATTTTCCCAGTCAAAACTACCTTGCTCATCTCATGAAGTTACTGTTGCTCAGTACTTGAACCATTTTTATTGTCAAAATCATTCTGATCAATGACTAATTCTATAGGTTCATATTGAACTGATTTGAAAGTATAACACGTTTAGCTTCGTCTAACAGGCCCAAAAATCACTTTGGTCCACTGGTAGGTACATCTAGCTTTTGCAAAAAATGCAGTAAATTAAGTTCATTCAAATGTAATTGGCAAATGCTCCATTACAGAGGTCCACCAAGTTTTTCTTCCAGTTTCCGTATTACACCTTTATTTTCCTGTCTTTTTAGTGCATCCATCAAAATCAATGCAAACAATTTCCTACTCAAAGAAACAATTTATTGTTTCTGACTTGTCTAAGAAATGTAAATGTGTGCTCTCATCGGTTGGAAGCAAGGGGAGCGCGAGTGGCACCCAAAGTGCGGCCACTTCCTCGTGGTGAGTCCTGGGTAATTTCAACGAGCAAGCATAGAGTTGAGTAGTTCAAAGAAACAACAAAATGATTAAGAAAATGTTTTAAAGGCACTTTTAGTAAATATTGAGAGGAAATATTGAATTATAAAATTTCTGCTAACATTGAAAATATCGGAAATTTCTGAAAATTTGATGAAAATTGGGCCTAATGCGCAGACTGAAATCATAATCTGAAATTATTTTTAAAAATTTCTTGTATATTTCAAACCTTTTTCTTCCATTTAATAACCACCCGTCACTAATTTTATCATTTGCAATATTTTTTTAAAAAATTTGAAAAATCTAAAAAGAATCTAAAATTTCAAAACTTTAGGCCAAATGCGCAGACTAAAGATGACGTCGCAAAAGTGAAATATTTTACAGAATTGTTACTTTTCTTCATTCACAGTAAATGAAAGGTACCCGTTTACGAAAATCAAAAATTCATTTTTTTCGCTCCACCCTAGCGTAGACGTCTTCAAAAAAGTGTATGCGAGCTCAAAATGCGAAAAAGCATTGAACAACGTTACGCAATCAAATTCTGCGTGGAAATGATTCAGCAAGCATACGGCAGGGGAAGCTTATTGCAAGCTTAAGTTTTAGATGGCACAAAATTTTTAAAGAATTCCGGGAGAGCGTGGCGGACGAGCCCGTGCAAGTCAGGCATTAACATAAAGTACCGTAGAAAACGAACAACGTGTGCGCAGTTTGATGAACACAGACCGGCATTTAAGTGTTGGCATGATCGCAAGAAAGCTAGAAATGGATAAAATAGTTGAGCCCAAAGTCATCGGTGAGAATCTTGGGATGAGGAAGATTTACACTAAACTCGTGCTAAAAGTTTTAACGGACGTTCAAAAGCAAAACCGTGAGGTCGTTTCAAAAGATCTTCCACAGTCTCCCTACAACCCGATCTTGGATCCCTCCCCCCATCAGACCTCTTTCTTTTCCCTAAAGGGAAAACTGCCGTCAAAGGGTGCCACCATGGAACCCTAAATGATGTCAAAAGGGCTTGAACTCATGCTCTGAAGAATGTTTCGGTTGGTGACTTCCAGGGAGCGCACAAAGTGTGAAAACGTCGCCTGTAGAAGTGTGAAGATGCTCAAGGAGGATATTTTGATGACTACTAAAGTTTTGCAGCGATATTTCCAATAAATTATTTTTTTGTGAACTTATTCTCAATGCTTAAAATACACACCCTATATATATTGTAACGAGTCCGTAGCCCCTTCAACTTTCTTAAATGAGCATTCCAATCTTGAGGAAATAACTATAAATTTATTTACAAGTATGTACACTTATTTACAAAAGGAGCAGGAAACAATTGCTAAACATCCAGCAATTAGGTAGCAAACAGTACACTGGGCTCTCAACAGTAACTCAGCACCACGTATCTAACGTGAACAGTAATTAAGAAATTACAAAAGCAAAACAACCATTCGCCCAAGCGAATGAAAACGAGCCTCTCAGAAATCCAATCTGAGAAAAACTAAACTAACTGTGTTCAAGGCCAGGTATTTATACTCTGAACGAAATTTCGACAACGTTCTAGCAAAATCTGGAGTATTCTGTTCTTTCATAACTTCCATAATCCATTCAAGAAAGTTCTAGCGATAAAAAGAAAAAAAAAACACACTCAGCGCGAAAATGTCTTCATGCTTATCAAATGTAGGGCAAGTGTAAAAACTACAAAGTGTTACAGGGTCGGTATACAAATGGCAGAAGTGACATCTTCAGATACTTTTGCAACATGTCGCCAGATAAAACCAAAACTAGTGAAAATGATGCAAGGCAGGAAAAACAACAACGATTTACAAGATTTGTAACAATATATTTCAATATGCACTAGAATACAAGAAACAAAACTTTTTTCAACTTCAACAATTTAATTTGTAAGATGATTTAAATATTTTTAAATTAGCATTAATAATTAAAATTGGTATATTCCTATTTTGAAACATCTAAGGATTATTTGAAAGATTTAGCACAGTAAAAAAATCGCATCAATTAAAATGCTAAATGATGTGAATAAAAATGTCATGCATATGCTACTAGACATTCAAGTTTCAGAATTGAGCTAAATAACGTCTTTATTCACGAAATGTTCACGAGATTGTCTAGCAGATATAATCTAAGAATTCCTTCGCTTTCAATCTTCCAAAGCGACCATGAACGAGATTATATCTTGAGCACGCGATTATGTCTTGAGAACTCCCAAGCGTCTACTAAAAACATCCCATCAATCTTGTGTGGAACTTGGGATGGGGAATATGTAGATCAGCAAACAAACCGCTTTTCTTACCAATAACAGGAATAGAGACTTTCGTCAATGGAGAAAGAAAAATTTCAGTAACGATCCATTCAAACTACATCTTTAACTAATAATGATTTCTAATGAAAAAAAATTAGTCATTTTGATCATTATTTCTTCTTTTCCGGGATGTACCGATAAACAAATTAGCCGATTAACGATTACCGATTAATCAGCTGGTGATAATCGGCAGGGCTGATTTCAAAAATTTTTCAAATTTCTTTGAACAGATGTTCTATTTTTGTGAATAGAATTATATTTACACACTAGACATGAAAATTATAAATACAATCATTTACTGCTTCTTTCTTAAAAAAACTTCAACATATACTTTGACGTTTTAGTATAACATTATAAGCTTTCCACTACTATTTTGGAGGCAGTTATTACTTGCACTCCTTTTACAATGCACTCCAAATCCGAATAGTAGTGTTATGTCTAAAGCACTGGTTATGTACGTTAAAACTCTTTTACAATGTTTTAGCTTGTTATTATCTTAAGAGTTGTCAATGATCTTAACCAATATCTTATGGTTTTTTGTGCATAATCTTAATTTACAAGATAATAAGTTAATTAAATCTCGGAAAGTCAGCTGTGTGTCACTTTTTAAAACGATTGCTTGCCTTTTCAGGTTTTAACATTTTGGATATTAAATTACTGCAGTAATGTATCTTAAACTAACGCAATGCTTTTCCGTAATAATGTAATGACGTTAAATATATTGCCATACAAAAATATAATATATATTTAGGTGTATTTTAGTGCTTATGTATGTATTTATGCATACATATTTATATCCTTTTTTTTTTTTTTTGTTACGGCATTATGTGTTTTTTGAAGACTCACAATACACTGAAGTGACAAAAGTCATGGGATAGCAATATGCAAATTTTCAGATGGCAGTAGCATCGCATAGAACAGGTATAAATGCGCAGTGCTTTTACAGAGCTTTCATTTCTGTTCAAGTTATTCATGTGAAGAGGTTTTAACGTGATGATGACCGCACGACGTGAATTAACAGACTTTGAACGCGGAATGTTAGTTGGAGCTAGACGCATGGGTCATGCCATTTCGGAAATCGTTAGAGAATTCAACATTCCCAGATCCACTGTGTCAAGAGTGTGCCGAGAGTATGAAATTTCAGGCATAACATCCCACCATGGACAGCGCAGTGGTCGACCGCCTGCACTTAAAGATCGAGACCGGCGACGTCTGCAAAGAGTCGTAAATTCTAACAGACAAGCAACACTGCGTCAAATCACCGTAGAAATCAATGTGGGACGTACAATGGACGTGTCTGCTAGAACTGTGCGGAGAAATTTGGATTTCTTGGGCTATTCCAGCAGAAGACCGACTCGAGTGCCTTTACTGACAGAACGACATCGCTTGCAGCGACTCTCGTGGGCACGTGAGCATATCGGTTGGTCCCTAGATGAATGGAAAACCGTGGCCTGGTCCGATGAGTCACGATTTCAGCTGGTAAGAGCCGATGGTAGGGTTCGAGTGTGGCGCAGACCCCACGAAGCCATGGACCCAAACTGTCAGCAAGGCACTGTTCAAGCTGGTGGTGGCTCCGTAATGGTGTGGGCTGTTTTTTCATGGCATGGACTTGGTCCTCTAGTGCGACTGGACCGAACATTGACTGGAAATGCTTATGTGCAGCTACTTGGAGATCACTTGCAGCCATTCATGGACTTCATGTACCCAAACAACGATGGGATTTTTATGGATGACAATGCGCCATGTCACCGGGCCACAACTGTTCGCAATTGGTTTGAAGAAAATTCTGGACAATTCCAACGAATGATTTGGCCACCTAGATCGCCCGACATGAATCCCATTGAGCATTTATGGGACACCATCGAGAGGTCTGTTCGTGCCCAAAATCCTGCCCCATCAACGCTTTCACAATTATGGACGTCTATCGAGACAGCATGGCGCAATATTCCTGCAGAAGACTTCCAACGACTTGTTGAGTCCATGCCACGTCGAGTTGTTGCACTTCGCCGGGCAAAAGGAGGGCCGACACGATATTAAGAGGTATCCCATGACTTTTGTCACTTCAGTGTATAACGTTATGGCTATCAAACGAAACCCAATGAATTGCATTTTAACACAAAGTACTTACCAGGAAGCAACACAGCTATCATAATAATAATAAAAGTATAAATGATATTAATCAAAGGAGCATTTCGAGACACATTTTTGACGTGAAAGTTGTGTATCTTTGTCAGCTGGACATCGGAATATAAGGTCTAAAAATCATACGAAATTGTAAGAAAAACACTAAATTTAAAGACTTGGAGAAAAATTTATTGTGCAATTTCATCGTCTGTATTTGTAGTATATTTATTTGCAAATAATGCGAAAGATGTCGGCCATTACTCACTGAAACTTGCTGATTTTGTCTAAGTTTCTTTAAAATTTTTGCAAATTTAAAGATCCCACGTTTCAATAACGGGGTTACAAGAGCAAAAATGCATACGGGTAGTAACATTTTTACAACTTTTTTTTTCGCTTGCTACTTATTTAAAATAATTTCATGACTAGACTATTTTATGGTTTCCTGGTGAACTGAAACATAGAAAGCTAAACATTTGACGTATGCTTAGACATTTGCATCACTTGTAATTAAGGTGTAGTTTCAGCATTTAAGAACTAAGCATATATGGTAGTTATATTGGAGAATATAATTTAAGATAAAAAATTGGGCCTTTATATACAAAAAGGTTGAGAAAAGTGCCTTAGATTAACGACTGAGAAAAAAGTATCTTTAGAACTAAGAAATGTAGCTTTTGTAAATGAAACTTGCAGTAGATAAAATTTGAATTCGGCTCATTTTTTCCATTAAAATTTTTTTACTTGTCCTTCAAAACAGTGACACAGAAAGAAAAAAAGTAATTCGAGAAAAAATATTGATTAAATGATGATAATAACAATGCATAAAAACGTAGGTTTAAAAGAAATGTTAAAAAAATTATAGCAATAACGCTAGTTAAGCCTGTATTTTCAAACTTTTTGTATAATTATTTTGGTTGCCATTAACGTTAAAAAATGGAATGTTTTACTTATTTCCGTAGCGATAAAATTGGAAACTAGCGATTTTAATCCAAGAAATACTCATTATTTGAAGTATTTTAAGTTTTCAAAATGAAAAAGGTCCCCAAAACATTTCGTTTATGTAAAAATGTTTACCATTATGTAAATAATTTGCTTCAGCTCTAAGTTTTATTCATTCATTTATTTTTCTTGTTTGATTTATATTGATCGAAAAGTGAAAGTAATTTATTAAGTAACAAATCCCTCAAAAAAAAGAAACAGTTAAAAACACACGAATGAAAGCATAAACCATGACGTAAATGTCATACATGTGAAGTAGTAAAAAAATTAAACCAGAATAATTGAGGATTGTGAAACCATCCATTAAATTGTTTCTTTTAATTTTAATCCAAAGAAGAGCCTTCTGTTTTCGTTAAAAAAAGGAACGAGAACTTCTTTCATTTCAGTTCTTTCTTTTTCAATAAATCTTTAATGCAAACAATGAAAGTGTTCTTCTTAAGTGAGTTCAAGAAAATTTCTGATATGGAGGAAAATGAATTTAGAGTGTGTTATCAATTAAGATTTCCTTTCTGCCCCTTTTATTACTTTTTCCCTGGAGTATTTTAAAATGAGTTTTGTAAGCTTTCGTTCTTATTTCATTCAATTTTAAGGAGAAAATGCATTGACTGTCGATGAAGATTGTCTACTTGAAGATTGTACAGATAATCGATTCCAGCTCAAAATTTTCAATTTACAACATTTTAACCATTTTTTAACCTAATATTCACCTAATATATAAATAATCACCTAATATTTTTCATCTACCACCCTTCACTCGCCTAATTCAGATAATTTTATTTTTCTCAGAAACATAATGAAGTCCACACTGCTGCCAAATTCTTTTATAATTAGTGGTGAGTTTCAAACGTGAATTGAAATTTTCGGTTCCTTATATTTTGCTCATATGTTTACTAGTTTTAATATATTTTTTTCTTTAAAAACACTTTCTTAATACCATCAGCTTTATATAATGGTTGAGTCGCTTACAATTAGTAATGTGGCTCAACACATTTTAAACAATTCAGTTTCATTAAATGAATGTATTTTGTTATTAATTTGTGCTTTAAATTAGTCCCAGATGAGTTTGAAAAAGCCTTTTGCTCCTAAAATCGCTTAAATTTTAATTTTCTTTTTAAAAAATTGTACTTCTTTTTGACTAAAGCTTTTAATTACACTCATTTTTCATAAGCTCCGGTAAGAATATTAGACTTACGGAAGGAAATGATGTTGTAATGTTAGCTGCTGCGTATATAATGGATTAAATTTTAATGATACGTTAACAACCCTACGCTTGTTTAATGCTTCATGTAAAACATGCATACTTTTCTAAACGATGCACCAACATATAAATTTTTCACTTTAGAATTACAAGCAGAACTTCTTTTCACCTTTTTTTTTTTCTTTCTTTTTAAATCTTCCTCGAATTGATCTTTATAAATGAGAGACTTCAAAAATTTGAAAGATGGGAAAAGTATTTTTTTCGTATATACTGAGTTATGCGTTATTTTTTGGAGTAATTGCATCATTACTTTTTTCCTCGTCTACATACTTGGCATAACTATTACTTAATTGAGGTCTAAGTTTCCTATAAAATAAATTAACTCATGCAATACAATAAATATATATTAAGTAAATGTTTTCTAAAATGTTCTATATTTTCAAGTTATAAAATACATTTTGTGTATGAGGCGTCTGGAGCAAAAGGGGAACAAATCTATAAGTTCTAGGAAAATCAAGAATAAAGTAAGTTGACACTTTCCATATGTTTCCAAACGAGGTGCGTGGTTTTTGAGAGATAATGATTGTCTTTTAAATGAAAAACTGCGACAAAATCTCGTGCACTGCTTCGGAGTTAGGTAAGTTTAAATATTTTGTCGAACACCGCAAGTGAAAATAGTTGAACACGTCGCCAATTTTGTCGGACTGAATCTTGTGTATGATTTTTTTTTTTTTTTGGAAAGCAAAAAGAAATGCTTCGACCCACCTTTTATGTATTTTAAATTACGTTAAATTCTAAAACTTCCGAAACTATGAAAGTATAAACTTTTTTTTTTAACCGACTTCGAAAATGGAGGAGGTTCTCAATTCAAAGCGTATACTTTTTTTTTTGTTTGTTCGCACATAACATCTGATCTACTGAACCGATTTGGACAATTTTTTTTTTAATCGATAGGAGATGGTGTAACTTAGGTACCATGTACTCATATGACGATATTTGTTCACTGGAAAAAAAGTTATGATTGAAAAACTAACATTTCATGTCATTTTAAACAATATCTGCTATCGTAAATCCTTACTTCAATGAGCGACCCGATGGTCAAGTGGTTATGCTAGTCAGGTTGAAGTTCCTGATGGAATGAGATCGTGTCCAGGTCTTCAAGGATTTTTTCGAATAGCTGCAGGTTTTTTTTTTTTTTTTAATGATTTTAATGATTGTAATGTTTTTATGCAGGTACATCCTCCCATGGGAATGTGCCCCATATTTTTTATGGTTCAAAATGACAGTTTTGGTCGGATCTTTGTTAAAATTGGCAATGGGGTCCTTCGATGCTGTAGAATTTTCTTATTTACGTTTGCGCCATTTTTGGGGGCTTTGAATCGATTGTGGCAATAAATGGTTTTTGATTTGCGGCACCTGTATTATTTTTTCAAAAATTATATACACAATCAATTATATTATGTTAATTTTTGTACCTTTATAAAATTATGTATTTTATACCTTGCATTTACCTCAAATTCAAGGTAAAATTAAAAGTCAAAAATTCTGAAGATGATAAATATATGTTAAAAATTAAAGAAAATATTTTTTGTGATTTTCATATTGGTTGTGATTGTGACCAAAAAACATCATTACAAACAAATAAAATGTATCAAACACCATGAGTGTTGAGTTATTGGGAAAAATCTACTGTGTAATATTTTTTTGCACTGCGAGGGGGGGAGGTATGAACGATAATTAAAGTGACACACATTTTTAAAAAATAAGATTTTGATTTGTGGTGTTTGAAAAAAGCTAAAAAGTCCACTTTAGTTGAAAATTATTTTCCATGAAAAGCAAAAAGTTGCACCAATTTTCCCAAGTCTTACTCTAACTCCTTCTCCCACAATTCAAATTACTTACTTTTACTTTCAATTTTTAACCGACTTCAAAATAGGAGGAGGTTCTCAATTCAAAGCGTATGTTTTTTTGTCTGTTTGTTCGCGCATAACATCTGATCTACTGAACCGATTTGGACGATTTTTTTTAAATCTATAGGAGAGGGTTAACTTAGGTACCATGTATTCATATGACGATATTTGTTCACTAGAAAAAAAGTTATGATCGAAAAACTAAAATTTCCTGTTATTTAAAAACAATATGTGCTATCGTAAATCCTTACTTCAATGAGCGACCCGATGGTCAAGTGGTTAAAAGCGTCGGGTTGAAGTTCCTGATGGAATTAGATCGCGCCCAGGTCTGCAAGGATTTTTTTTTTTTTTTTGAACAGATGCATGGTTTTTTAACTATATTTTGATTATTTTAAGTGCATTTATACTAAAAAGAATGAAATAAAATATTTTTAGAAAAAAAATAGAACCGACTTCAGTTGGAAATTGCTCTAAAAATTAAAAAATAATTTTTTTCTTTGAACACCATCGAAACTACTTTTAAACATAAGTTTTGAAGTCGGCGCAAAACAATGTATAGATTCATACGCAACTACAATTCAACTATAAATATAAAATTTAATGGATTAATTTCATTGATTACCACACATTCGTGTAATGGTACAAATATTCTGCTTTTGATTTTCAATGGTTTCTCTGAAAAAATGTTGGCAAAATATGGTTAAATATCATTTTACCTATCGTTTTTGCGCCGACTTCAAAACTTATGTTTAAAAGTAGTTTCGATGGTGTTCAAAGAAAAAAATTATTTTTTACTTTTTAGAGCAATTTCCAACTGAAGTCGGTTCTATTTTTTTTCTAAAAATATTTTTTTGTCCGAACTGGCATAGAGTAGGCCTGAGTGTTTTTTGTTATATTTAAGGTATTTTTACATCATAATATGGAATATAACACATACACGACTGATTGCTCGAAAGAAATGGACATATGTCATCTTAGCAGCTCAATTTGTGATAGAAATTGGCCAAAACTATTCTTAATTTCACTATTAATACATTTTTAAAGACATTTAAAATTTGTATTAATGAGGATTGTCATGCCTTAGAAAAAAATAAGAAAACTACTTTTAATTCTGGTATCATTATGTTCAAGACGTATTTAGTAATGGAAATCAGTGCCAAAAGCGTTAAAAAAAGAAATATGGCACTTTTACCCTGTTTATTTTCTGATTTCTGAGGTCATAAGAGTTGATTTTCATTTGAAATTTCATTCTTGAGTTTTTCGAAACACCTTAAAAGACAGTGGCTTTATATGTCATTAGTCTTCGGAACAATTATGGCTGAATTTTGTTTATCAAACACGAGCTAATATATTTAGTTACGCTGGATTTTAATATAGAAAATAAAATTTAACTAATTATTCTCTTTGGCACATTGTCATTCATTGCCAATATTATTGTTGATTCGGATTAAACATTCAACACATTATGCCAAGAATCAAATTTAGAATGGCATTTATTTCTTTGACAGTCTCACGAAAGATTTAAAATGTCACACAAACAATGAAAGACTGATATAAAAATGCACAAATTTGTGCCTCTCTTTCCTTTTATTGCTTTGCTTTAAGTAGCGTAAAAAGTGTTATCGATACGCTTTTCAAGACTAAGTAATTAATATCACAAACATTTATACAGTTATTCTGGCGTAAGTAGAGGAAACAGATCCTTTTTAAATTAAATTAATTTTTACCCTCCCAATTTATTTCTCATCACCCATTTTTAATTAAAACTGCGAATGCATCTTTGTTTTGAAGGAGAATTTCGAAACATCAAAGCTTTCTACTTGAAGAACTCTTGAAATGTAAAATAACTCCTCACTAAGCGAAATATCCGAATTTCAAAAGAAGGAGTTTATATTAAGAGTTTTACATTTACCACTTGAGTTTTCTAAACTGATTCAACTGCTTATGAAGTATTTGATTAATCTTCTTTAAGACAATATTTTCCTCTTTGGAAACGTCTTTGATACAGAGAAGTTTATGGTTACAATAATTGCTTCTAAAAGAGTTAGAAGCACCTTTTAAGAAGAAAACTTAAAATCACTGTGAGAGGATTTACCATTCATTATAACGTATTTGTAAAAACGAGAAAAATTAGAAAATATTTGAGTTTATAGAAATTTTCTTACAAAAGGGTAGCACTACGGAAGGAGCAATATTTTTATTATTTGGGAAAGTAAAAGTGATAATATGTTTAGGAACTTCATATCCACATTGGGGTGGTTCACTAGCTTATGGTAAAAACAAATTTTGCCCTACAGGTCACGGCTGCGTCTCATTTTTTTTACCTTTTTCTATCCTAATATACTGACAAAATGTCCACCTATTGCTGAAATAAAAAGACGGTGCTCAAGGCTCAAATAGTTCTCAAGATTTTGTCGATTTCAAGTGTTTTTTGGTTGCGCAACAATAAAATTTCATCATGTTTTTAACATCAATCTTGCTGATTCTTATGCAAAATGATCCCCGGAATCTAGATATGGCCTCCGTTTTCACCCATTACTTCCCACTTTTCGGAAATGGTGCCCTCCTCCCCTCCCATTTCATTCAGTTTTCGATAATTTCATAGCTATTATTTGGAGGGGAAGGAAGCATTATATTAACAATTAACATTCTTCAATAGGGGTAGAGCGGAGAAAAGGAATTTAAGTGAGCTTTCCTAGCGTTTGAGTAAAAAGTTTGGAAAGTTTAAAACCTACGCAGACTTTCAATGAAAAATGTTTTTTTAGTCATAGTTCCTAAAAGTGCTTACCAGACTAGTACCAGCCATCTCTTGCCCCAAAGTACAGGTGAATTTCTTCTATAGTTTACACTATCATTAAATTTTCAAATCTGAAACTCACACTCTTTATTTTTAGGTGTTTCTCATTTACTTAAATTCATGAAGCAATTTTCTCCATTTGGCGTCTAAAAATATAAACGTTGGGGGAAGAAAAGTAATTGCTAAATAAATCAATATAAAAATTCCAATTATGTTGTCATTGTACGTGAGTCTATTGACAAAACATGTATACATGAACACAAGTAGAAAAAAATTAGCTATAAAATACTAAAAGAAAAAAAAATGCTGGCAGACAGCAAGATCGATGGAGAAAAAATTGTGTGTGTGTGGGGGGGGGGGTAGGGGCGGGAGGACATGTTGTTTATATAAAACCAGACAGCAAAATGGAAATAACTTATTCAAAAACCATTTTGAAGTCAAAAAACTGTCAAGGAGCAGACTGGTCGATATAAGCTGAAAACAATGAGTACAGGTATACAAAAATAAAAATTTATAACATGCCTTAAGCCTTAATGTACTTCTAGGCACAGTTTCGTTTTCTTCTTTTCTTTTTATTTTCTACTGAAAAGTTCAAAAATGTTCGTTTATGGTTGATGGAATTAACAAAATACAATCATTTTCTTGTCAGTAATTATCAGATCTCCCCTATTCTTTATTTGTGTAAAAGGCAATTTCTGTAACTTTTCTCTCTTTGGTTGTTACACTTTTAGCCTCATTTTTCTTAGTGGTTTTATTCTATTTATCTAATGTGGTATTTTATTCATTTATCTGGTTTTGTTGCATTTTCATTGCTCTGTTCTGCTATTTTCAGAGACTGATCTCATTTAGCTCCAGTTCTATTGTTGGATTTTTCTTCTTCTTTCGGTTTTACTTTTCGGATTTAGTTTGTGGTTTGCACATCTTGATGAAGCATTTTTCCCTACTATATCATCCTCTCCTTATAGTTTCTTATGCAGGTCCGTTTCGTTCTTTCCGGCTATCCAAAACTTTCATTTTTTTATTGGTGGATCTACTAGACACTCTTGTCCATATTTGTTTTTCTGCCTTTTATCTCTCGTTTGGAGTTCTTATCCCCCAGAGTCCGTCCACAGGAATTAATCGGATGGCTGTGATCGAACCTTTTTTAATTTTTTGGAACTCATTTCCTTAAAAGCTGCATATGAAAGATGTTTAAAACCACTTTTATTTTTATCTGATTTTGATCTTTTGAGTTTTAATAAGTAATTTAAAGTCATTTTCGTAGTCCACAATGGATTTGGGCAGTTAATTTGACGCGTTTTTTGACGTAAAAGTGCACGATATAACAGTCTCACATGATAAGTCATACAGGTATAATTTAAAAAATTAAAGACTCAGCAACAAGCCGATAACTCGCTGAGAGAACAAAAACACAAAATGAAACATCGCAAAAAATAATTACTGGAATGACTCTTAGTGAGAAAATCTAACTCTAATTCTGTGTTTTTTTACTCTTCATAGTTTACAGGTTCACAACAATCATGAACACGACAAAAATTCTTGGCAAATTCATTACTCCCCTCTTAAGTATGTATAGGTCCTGTATTTTGTCTAGTTAAGGCATACACTAAAACCGAAGTAAAAATGTAAAAAACTTTTCAGTCACTGACCGTAAAAGTTTTTTGTATTATTATTATTCGAAAAAAAATTGCTGTTATTGATTCGACATTTAGTGGTTTAACTAATATCTGAACAAACTTCTCAGTAACTTGGTTAAAACTAAGTGTGATTTAATGCTTTCTTCGTTTCAAGTAGACAACATTAAGCATTGCACAAAGTGATAGATATTATGGGAACTTTAAAGATTTATGAAGAATATCAACAAATTTAATCATTTACTTATTTGATAAACTGTATCATCAATGAAGTGCTTTTATTACAGAATCTGGTGCATCAAAAATATCTGATGTCAAAACAAAAAAAATAATAATAATGAAAAAACAGACGCAAACAATATTCATAGATGAGTATCAATTATTTTTACTCTTGAAGATAACGAGAATAGTGGTTAATGATTCTTCGACTAAGTAATAATAATAATGAAAATCATACTGTGAATTCTTAACGAAATTATGAACGCCATAAGTTGATATTAGCACTGCCCATGGTATTTAAAGTCCCTTGTCTATAAGAAAAGAGCGAAAACTGCTTCGATGAAGACATTAATCAATTTAAATATTCGTCGGAGCTTTGGATGCCCTAAACAAATTTTGGAACAAAAATTCTACTGAAAAAGAAAAGTTGTTAGAGATAACAACCGAAGCAATTAAAGATACGATCTTCCAGTTTATTTACCCAACCGAGAGACACATGTAATTGGGAAGGGAAAATTGAAATTGATTAGATTTCTCAAGAAAATTTATTCTGTTCTCGCAAAACACAATGGCGGGAGTAATTAAAGTAAGTGTTTTTATTCCAATATTTGATGTCATTTTTTATTTTCTGATACACTGTAATCATTTATTAATGCTGCGTGATCTTTTAATTTGAGCAAGTATCTGGTGCGGCCGAAATTCGACCGATTGCGATAAGGGTCTTTAACTGCCTCTTCTGTGTGTCAGTGTAAATCAATAGTGTTTTTCTTTCAAAGTAACCCAAATATGTTTTCTGTCGACATTTTGACTATAACATAGGTTTTGAATTTTAACTTTGCATTTCTATTATTGTAAAGTTAAAATATTTTTTTCGTCTCAAAATTGAAGAATTCCTTACAAATTTCAAATATAAAATAGAAATTTTTGAAGAAACAGTGAGGTGCAACCCAGAATGATCAAAGAGTAGGTTGTGCAAAATTTCATGTAATGATTGAAAACGAAATGTGAATCAAACAGGTTTAATTTTTAAAATATTGAAGAAAATTAGATTTTATTGAAAGCGCACTAAATTGTATCATATGCAAAAGATTGAAAAACGTGAAAAAAGTGATAAATGCGTTGGAAAAATAATGATAATAATAATAACAAAAAATCTCTGCAATCCAAAACGCAAATAAAAAAAATAAGCCAATAAAAAGAAAGAAAGAGAATAAAGCATAAATTTGATTAAATGATATAAAAAAGAGAGGTAATATGCATTGCTTCAAAGTTTTATTATGACGCAAAGCCAACAATAACTAAACAAGAATCTAGTAAAGTACACGTAGATTAAAAAAAATTCCTAAAATCCAGTCCAAATTCTAGGTCCTTAGATTTTGAAATGTTTGTAAATTATGTATTAATACGTCTTAAATAAAACTAAATTTCGAATTCTACTCTTTTCAAACTATTTTTCCGCCAATTCTCTTGCATGATAATGGTTCAAAAACATTATTTAGGATTCGTAGAGGACCAGAACTAGTACCACATTATCAGTACCATAACCAAAACATAATGATGTGTTCTATTGAATATTACGTTACATAGAATTACCTTTTTTTGGTTTATTCGTTCTCTGTTTTATATAGTGGGCGCTAAAAAGTAAGCAATATTCCATATAAGAGAGCATTAAGTCTTCGGAGAATAAGTTATAAACGTTTCAGCAATCTACAAAGCTATCGACAGTTCGATTTGGGTTTCAGTCACAGCAGCGGATATTGGTTACCACCGATTGCAACTTAAACTTTTGAATTAAAAAACAATAATGTTTCTGTCTAAAAGGAAGGTAGAGAAAATTCATTCACATAATGATTTTTTCGATATCTACATGCCAAATAAAAATATTAGTTTAATTTGCTAATTGGTTTGAAAAAACAATTGCTATGAAGGCGGGGAATTTCTCAAATCTATAATTTTGAAAAGAAGCGAGTCATTTCAAGAAGCAGTAAGTAATTTTCTCGTAATACGAAAAAAAAGTTTTTCAATCTTGTGTCAAGTTGGAAAAATATGCTTGTTCTTCATTGACTGTTGTTTCATTTGTTTTCCTCTGAACAACTGTGTACAAAAACTTATTTCTAGTTCCTAAAAAAAATTCTGTTACGCAATATATCTGTAATTTCAAATTTTACAAAGATTATTTATGTATTACAGAAATGATACCAGTAGCATCATCTTCTTCATTCTTAAAAAGGGATTTGGTAGTTCAAAATTCTAATTAAAAATTATTACTATCATTATTTTTTTAAATTCCAATGAATTTTTTTATATCCTCGATATCTTAGGCGAAATAACTTCTCAAATACAAGTTACACTCACATTACAGTTGTTTCTAACTTTGTTCAAAACTACCAAATAACGAGAAAGGAGCTTTAGTCATGAAGAGTATTTTATGATTTTTTTCTTAGATTGATCTGAAAAACTCATTACTAGAGTAAAATCATTTGCGATGACTTGATTTTACTTTGTACTATTGCTTTATCTTTTGTTTATTTTTGTCATTGTGAAGCTGCTTAAAAATTGATAGAAATAGAAAATATATATTCTTTCTGTATAAACTTTAATTTAAGGAGGACTTCCGGGAAGAAAAAAAATAGAGTAGGGGAGAGCGGGGCTAAAAGTTCCGTTTTTTGATCAAGCTCAAAATTCGTTTTGAAAACTTGGTTCTAGAATTAATATTTCGAGGTTAAAACTTAGTATTATATGTCCCTTTGATATACAGACTGTTTTTTGAGTTGTATTTTGTAAGGCTTTTTAATAATTAATTTTATAGCAAGTAAAGCCGAAAAGGAACAACTAACCCCGTCTTGGGGCAAGTTGTTCCGTGGGTGGGGCAAATTGTTCCGATATTAACAAGACGATGAATAACGATGCTGATTTCGAATTTAACCACGTTGCGAGATTAATAACTCCTTAAAAGCATAATTTGTATTAAAAAAACAATGGTTGATATTAGTATGACTTTATGTACGGCTGTATGACTGTATGTACGTATGTATGCATGTGCGTATGTAGGTATGTCGTGTAAATCAAAAACTGTATACCGTAGAAGATTCTAATTTGATATGTTGGCTTTGAGAGAGGTCTAGTTGTGTACCTCCCCTTGTGGTTGCATTCGAATGTTCCGGGGGGGGGGGCTTACCCCTTTGGGGTAAATCAGTGTTAATTTTAATGTAGACAAAAGTGATATGAATTGGCGCAATCACTCGACGATATATCGCCAAGATTTTGGTCGCCAAGTGTTTAACGCCAACTTGGTGACAGATCGCCAAGTTGGCGACAAATTTGCCGAAGAAAATGATTTTTTGAATTTCGGTTCAATTTTTGCGCTATTGGCGATATTTTGCGAAAAATCCACTGAATGCTGTTAAAATCGGCCATATTTAGAAAATTAGTTTATGCTCAAGAAAAAAAAATGGTAACCGATTTTTATTCAACTTTTTTTTTACCACTTTTTTTTTCACGCTAATTAGAACAGACGATTTCTGTAAATCCAATTTTAAATTGATTTTTACTAATTTAAAAACGCCTGTATCTTTTTGCCGGGTGACGCGGTTAGTAATTTCCAAAGCTGCGCGAGAAAATTCCCTTTAGAACGTATTTTCTTCGATCTTTCTAATGAGACCTTTGCTTTGAGGCGTTTCCTGTTACGACGGGATTAAAAACTTTTTTTGGCGATTGATTTCTTTTTTGCACTGGATGCCGGCAAATATCGACTTTAATAATGCAATCGGGACTTATAGACACGCGTTGCTTGACAAAAGTTATTCTCAAGGTAGACCGTGCAAAGCCGGGCAACGCATCTAGTAAATAGTAAATTATAACACATTAATATGGTAAAATACAGTTAATACAGTGCAACAAATGAAAATTACATATAATAACTAACAGCTTCAACAGCTAATAAGCTAAGATAATTGGTTCTGTCTTCAGTTATAACAGGGAGTTATCTAGAATTTCTTATACGATTCTCCGAAATTATGACTTTTGTATCAAAGTCTGAAACATATTTCGATATCTGACATGGTTTGCTTTTCGAAAATTTTATATCTAATATATATCTATCGGATAGACTGAATATTTCTCGATTTATGTTTGGTGAAATTTCACTTTCGGTCTTTACGGTAGCATATAATATTTATTTATATGTGTATTAAGTCACTGCATCACTGGTTCAGATGAATAGGGCAAGATGTTCCTTCGGGATAGTTGCTAATTTTTCTGGGGCAAGTTGTTCCGCGGAACAACTTGCCCCCAAAAAAGGGAACAACTAGCCCCAAAAGCACATGTCTTTAAAACATTAAATTATAGGCTAGATAACGAAACATAAATAGTTTCAGCGTAGGATATAAGGGTGCACAATCTATCTTCATGAATAAAAACCAAAAAGCTAAACATTAACTATTAAATTTCAGGCGAAAGACCAAAAACACCAAAAACAAAAATATTTACTTTCGTAAATCAGTAATGCACGTGCTCGGTTTTTGATACACCGGACGCCACTGGGCTGGCTAAAATGGCCACCATTTGTGCGCTATAACATTCTATTTCACGACGTATTTACAAAATACATCTATATTTTTTCTTAACTGAGCTATTTCAAAGGGAACAACTTACCCGCGGAACTTTTAGCCCCGCTCTCCCCTACTTGACGAGATTCATTAAGTAACAAATATCGTTTTTCCTTAAGTTGTACTAAATAGTAAATTATAGTAAGGTAAACATTAACTTCTAATTTAATAATCTTAATATAAGAAAAACGTAAAGGCTTTTCACACTGCTTCAACCAAAAAGTCTTAGCAGAAATTGTAGGTTTTTGAGCAATGAAAAGTTTTCTTTTTTTTCAATACACTGTCGTCCACTGTAATTAAAAATGTGCTTCGTTCAATTATATCTTAAACATATATTCCAAAGCAACCTTATGATTATCTACAGCTGTGTGATTTGCTATCGCTTCAAGAACAGCTTGGAGGAGTTGAGACAACTGCTAAATTATTCGGAATTTTCCAAAGAACCCAATTTAAACGGTCTCCTTTCTATAAATTTTTCATGAACAGAAATATTCGTTAAATAAAACAAAAAGGTCCCTTTTTTATTTTTCTTTTTTTTTTCATGGTACTTTATTGAAGCTAACGTGGACGATTTTATTGCACATGTTGGACTAAAATCAGTGGAAAATAAATAACCAATTCTTCCTTTGCATTCAAAATTATATTTCTCTTTTTATGGTACGTACAAGGTCCGTAAAATGAAAATTCATTTCTTGCTTGTCGATATATTTCTTCCAGCTAATTTTTCATGCTTAAAAGCTGTCCTTGGAATACTGTCTTTAGAATGTGTTTGAATTAGCCAGATGAAGGCACTGTCACATCCCTATAGTGGCGCTCTTTGAGAGTTGTTTTCACTGTAGGGAAGGCGGAAAGTCTTCTAGGGCAGATTAGAAGTGCTCCCCACTCTAGGAGAAAGTTGCGATGCAATTTGAATTCAGGTGCTTAGGCACAGGGTTTCTCACCTGTAACCTTTATCAATAATAGTGATTGCAGTCATTTTATCCATTTTGGCGTGGTCTGTGACTATTTAAATGCTAAAATGTCAATTTGTATTTTGCATCACTTAAAAAATAAATGAAGTAATTCATTTCTTTTTTAGAGCATTTAAACTGAAATTTTTTTTTCAAGAGATGGTTGTTGTTTCTAATCTCCCATCTGGTTCGACGGAGTCAGACCAGATCAACGACTCCGTTGACATTGATGAAATCTAATACCGAAAGGGGAGTAGCATGGATATCCTCCCAGTTCAAACCCAGACAGTCCAAGATATGTTGAGGTGAAGCCTGGCACTTAGGACAGAGAGGATATGTTTTACTGCCCTCAGAAAATTTGAGGCCTTTTATCTGACCACTGGCAAGTCGGGACAGGCAAGTATTGGACTGCCTGTCGCGTGGGAGAGACAAAGAGAGTCCCGGTTTTTTTCCTTTGTACCAGTGATGGGAGGGGGGCATTAACCACTTCTCCTTATTTTGGGCCTTTTTCCTTGAAAACAACTCAAAAGATGTAAGCTCTGAAGTAGAAAATCAAGTATCCCCAGAATGAACGTAATTTTAATAAGAGTCGGGCAGAGGAGGAAGCAAGAAATCAAGGAGCAGAATAATAAGCAGGAAAACACAACTTGAAAAGAAAAGACAACTGAGGAAGAAAAGATCATCAAGTAGAGCAAGAAACTGAGCCAATAATAACAAAAGGAGAAGGTGCAAGTACGGCAGGTAAACCAGCTAAGAAAAGATGGCGAAAGCTTAGAGGATGTATAGTATTTTTGTCTGATACACACACATTGTGTACTGCAGTGTGGAATTATTACAATATGTTGTTTCTAAGAACTGGTCGTACGTGAGATGTGCTAAAATAAATATATTTTATGAATACTTGAATTGTGAAATTGATCTTTGTGATTATGATAAGAAACCTGATGAGTTTAGTTTTTATAATCTCTACTAATAATAAAGCTGAAGGTTTGTCTTTCTTTCTGTCCTTCTGTCTGTTACGCGCGTAGCTCCCAAACCGTTCGGTCGATTTTCATGCCACTTGACACAAAATTAGTTTGTAGCATGTAGTTTTGCACCTCGAAGCGATTTTTCGAAAATTCCATTTCGTTCTTTTTCTATTCGAATTCTTAGCAGAAATTCGACAAAATAGGGAAGAAATATTTCATACACATTTTCAAGTCTTATGTCATTCGAAAGCTTGAAATTTTCTGCACAAAATGAAGTTTTTTCGAAGTTTCTACGATCATCAGGAGAGCTGTAACAATTGTTTTTAGAATCCCGGAATTCAAGGCTTATCTTCAGTAAAGCAAGCCAAACGATTCTAAAATGGTTAATGAAATGAATTATTTTATCAACGGAAATCAACTTCTAATGTTGTTACCATGGTTACGTTTTTATTTCGTTTATTTGTTTCGTTCTTTTTTCATTAATAATTTTAAAAATGTATTTGTTTTTGTAGCAATCCAAACTCCAAGCCTTATTAAAATTAGTCAAATGAAACATAATAAAATCGTGATAAGATGGCACCTGTTAATCAAATGAGAAATCGAGTCATTTCTTTAAAAAAGGTAGAGAAGGAAGAAACTGACGCATACCATTTTTGTGAGTTTAGAGATATTTTGGCGATCTGACGAGTTGTGTAGAAGAGGGAAACATTGTTTAACTAAATGAGGTCAAAAAAGAAACAACATGATAGTAAACCATTCTAAATTTATCATCTGGCAAAACATATTTTATTTCCTTTTTTTTTATTTCAATATAAATTGCAGTAAATGGCTTGAGTGAACGAGTTTGGCTTTTAATTTATCATTTGCTGGTTGATGTTTGTCCATGTTTATTTTTTTTTATTATCATGGTGAAGAATAATGCACGAAATTTCTATTATTTTGTTTTTGAAGTTAGGAAAGAAAACTTTCTTCTTCTTTTAAATTTTGGTAAGATTTCTGTGAGCAGCAAAATTGTTCTTATTTTCTCTTTTGGCTTATTTTTGTGCGCCTCCCCTTGGGGTTGCATTCGAATTTCCCCAAGGGGGTTTTTACCCCTTTTATGGGGTAAATCAGTGTTAATTTCAATGCAGACAAAAGTGATATGAATTGGCGCGAGCACTTGGCGAAATATAGCCAAGCTTTTAGTCGCCAAGTGTTTGACGCCAATCTGGCGACATATCGCCAAGTTGGCGGCAAATTTGGCGAATTTTTTTTTTTATTTATTTGGGTTCAATTTGGTGCTATTGGCGATATTTTGCGAAAAATCCACTGAATGATGTTAAAATCAGCGATATTTAGGAGATTAATCATTGAAAAACATTTTTTTGCAGTTTTGTGGCAAACTAGGGATGTAAATGTTTGAATTTTTAACTTGCTCACTCCAAGCACTATTTTAGCACTTAAGGCATCTACTAAGAAATTTACCCGTAAAAGGAAGTAGTGTGGGGTCCATGCCAAATTTTTATATCATTCTTTAAAAGCATTATAGTTGAATAACTAAAATAGAGTATTTTTTCTGCTATATCAATTTTTTACAAATGAATTTTTAATTTTATACCACGGGCAAAGCCGTGCGGGTACCGCTAGTTTTTAATATTTTGGGCCAAGAGGTAGACACATTTTATAGACATCGATTAGGCATAGTTTGTGATTTATTATTTTTTATTAAGTTTTTACAGAATTAACATTGCAGAATATGGTACACATTACTTCTTAAATGTTTTTATATAAATATTGTTTTATCTTTTTTTTTAAATTGTTGTTGCAGATGTACTTAAGGACGTTTGGATCGAATTTTCTCTTGGTTTTCGTTTACTAGAGAAATTTAACATTGTCCGCGTCTTTATTTCCAATTGCATTCCTTTATCTAATAAACTTAGCTTTGCTACTAGTTGCCGGTAATATGTACCCAAAAAACTTCGCATTATACGTTTTGCCCTTTTTAAAAAATAATACAATACTTCAACCTCTAAAAACAGGGGAAAATGAGAAACAAGCATATCATATAACTATAGTTTATTTACAAGTAAAGTTTGGAAGAAAGAGAAACGGGAACGGTTAAATGTGATGGTTTTTAAAATAAAGTAAATACTTTTGCCTTAAAATTTTACGCATAAAATGTTTTTCACTTTAACTCCTTTTAAAAATCTCTCGAATAATGTAATAACGCTTGGCGGGATTTTTTAAATATTTTATTTGCTTACCATTACTTTATTATAAACGCATTTCACTCCTTTAAGCCATGTGTAACTAAAAAACAATTGCCATTGTTCCAAGCTTCAGAAATCTTTGTGCGAGCAAGAAGACTAAAACTGTGTTTGAAGTTCGTATGCCTTAAGGCTCGTTTATAATAATCTACTCTACAGCTATACTAAGCGTAAAGTTAACAAGAAGCACATTTTTTGCTATTCCTTAGTTGAATGCACTGAGTAAAAGGTAAAATGCAAATAAAAATATTGCCCACAAAACGTCTTTAACGTTACGAGAGGATATAATTTTATGCAATGAATCCTTCCTAAAGGTTGATAAAATGTTTAACTATGTGTCGATTATTCAATATAACAGATGAATTTATTTACGCAACGAGTATTTTATAAATTTAATCTTTCAATTTAGTTTTATGTTTAGTTTATTGGTTATTTAGTGGCGTGTATTATTTCTCATCAAACACACAGTTACGAAGCTAATTAGAAAGAGACGATTAGATAAGAAATATTGGAAAATAACCATTGCATGCAACGTCCTTATAAACAGCACGGTTAAAGACATGAAGCTACTGTTGGAAAATAAAAGATAAAATTTGAAATCAAACCAAAAAAAGGATAAATTTAAAATAAAGTTTATTTTCATATGAAAAATGATATGCCAACAATTGGTTTGAAATCATTATTTGACAGGAAAATAATAAAAGTAATCTATGAAATTTTATTTTGGTACTTAACGTTAGAATAAAAAATCAGAAAAATCAAAATGTAAAAAGTGCATCAAGTATACCTGGTTTCCTTTATGCGGTGTTTGTTGAAAAAACTGCCTTTTCAAAAAAATATCGATTTTTTTAAAATAGTATTTTTATGCTTTGTATTTGGAGCAAAGCTTAACCAAGGCAGTGGAAAAATATCCGTGCATTTTCGTGCTTGATATTTTATTTATTAACTTACTTTTTTAAAATTCGTAACCTTTTTTGCCTTTAAATATTGCTACATGATAAACATTTTTCAGATGTTTTCTAACTATACTTAAAACTTGGAAATTTATTATGAACTTGCATTTTTTATCACAATACTAAGAACATTGTAGTTTATATGCAGAATATTTTGAATAAGTACTTACTTTTTTCGAGAAATAGTGTTTTGTAAACATGAGTTGCAATACTTCAAAACGTCATTTTAAAATACCTTGTTTTTGAAAACAAACGCTCATATTGAGTAATGATAAGAGGCATGTAAACATAAATTCGTGTTGGAGCCGAAAACATTAGGTTGGATATAAATTTAATCACATTTTATACTTATCATAAATAACAAGTATTCAAACTTTATTGGCATCAAAAAAAGAATATAGCTGACCTCTTGATTTTGAAACAATATTTGTAACACTTACCTAGATTTTTGTACTGTGTTCTAAAGAAAAATGTGGCAATAAATTAATTCTATATTAATTAACCTGCAAAAGACAAATGTGTTTATTTTCTAATAAACTGATATACGCATAGAGTTTTCAAAGAAAATGATTTGTCTTAAATTGGCTTCCATTAGTGTTTTCCATTTGTATTAGTAGATTCTCCCTTTTATAGATTTCAACATGAGACTTTAAAAATAACATATACCTCTTATAAACTCGGCATTATGTATAAATTGAGAACCAAAATATTAATGCAGAAGTACATTTAGAGTAACTGAAATAATGTTAACCAAATAGAAGTGAGAAGCTTCATCGATAATTAATAGTTACCAAATCCTTTATCAACATTGACAAGAACCAACTTCCGCCGTTTTCATGTTTAGAGGGTGTTATCGGAAGTAGATTTTATCTAAGTGATAAGAACATAAGTGAAGGAGAAAATATCCAGGTAATATAAGCTCATTATTCTGGTAACGTTGCGTGAAATAAAATGTTTCCACATAACTGGGAAAATAGTAACACGCTAATATAGAACAATCTCCTTTTTATACCAATATTTTGTGTAAGATAGCTGCTTTCAACCTTTTAGTACGCTCAGTTTCCAATCATAATTTTCATCTCACCCATGTTTTTTCTTCAAATACAGCAACAAAGTAAATAATAATGTGTTTTGAGTATTTTTTTTTGTTGAAGCTATACTACGATCTCGACCAAAAAACACACTTCAACTATGGAAATTTGTTTTGTTTTTTCATTCAAATAATAGATTCTGCTACAAGTTCATCAAAGATATTTTTTGAAGTATATTTTAAACGTAATTCTTTAGCTTAAGAACTAGTCCATTTCTCAGAATCAACTCTATTTTGTCCCATATTTGACAGTTAATATCTTTAATTGAAAGGTAATAATTTTAATAGATAATGAACCCATAGTTTGTTTAAGGAACCACGCATACGTTTGTGATTCTTTTAGCAATAAAAGTATGGTCATTACTCTGTTAAATTATTATTTTTATTGAAAATATATGGAATGCCCAGTGCGAGACAAAATGTCCGTTTTTAAATGCAATGACCCAACTGAACACACAACAGTTCAAAAAATCCTTAATTGTTATAAACAGTTTCAGTAAAAAAGTTACCGTGTTATATTTCAAAATTATATTTTTACGTTGCACAAAATTGGGATTATTTTCCGCCTAAATAACTACGATCATGAAAAAAACAACTTGTTCAACGAATATTCGCAAGTTCACTCTTGAATATAACAGCTCTATTACATAAACGATTCACAATAAACGATGACGATAAGATTAAGATGTAACATTAGAAAAAACCGAAAATTTCGTAACTAGTGTTTTATTGTAAAATAAGGTTGCAGTATGTTAATTTAATTAATTTTAGCACCAAAGAGAAAACTAACTTATTTACACAAAGCATTAATGGGGACTAAAAACCGAAGTAGATATCAACCTCACATGAGCTTCGCGTCTTCACTGCATCACGGTAAACAAGAAACTGAAAGATCTCGTTACCTCGCCCTATTGTAAGAACATTGAAGTAAATTAGAATACAGGTCTTCAGTCAAAGCTGACTGACTAAACTAGAAACGTAGTTCAAAGTTTAACCGGTTGTAGATACATAACATATGTTACGGCCAAAGCCCGAAGTCGGCCAGTTCGCGAAATGGCCAATATCGCCTCAAAATGACCGGCCAAAGTCCGATCTTTCCTTGATTTCGGGCTTTGGCCAGCTAGTTCGCGAAGTGGCATGAGGCAATCGGCCAAAGTTAGAAAAAAAGGTAGTGACACATTTTGTGTGTCATGACCTTTTTCACATGTCACATTTTGTGCTTGTTTACCGAAATGCTAATTAATTAGATGTGGCAAATATAATTAAGATAAGTACATTATATTTGCCACAGAACAGGGGCGGATACAGATAGAATTTTTGTGAGGGGCCCAGAAAAGTAAAAAATACTTCCCTCCTAAATTTTTTATTAAAAAAAAATCTCACAAAGTTCCTTTTAATTAAAAAAAAGGGGGGGGGAGAAAAAACATAAAGTCAATTAATCTACTTTAAACTGCAGAAAGATTACATACGTGTACTAATTTACTTCTTATATTATTTAATTTTAGAAATCATTTTAGCATTTTAAGCCATTCAACTATTAAACCAGTGGTTCCCAACATGGAGGCGATTGCTCCCGAAAGGCGATTGGACTCCTCAAAGGGGAGGTAAATTCTTAAAGGGCGATGGGTATTTAAAGGAGAAAAAACAGTAGAACTAAAACTAGCGAAAACCGAAATTGTAAACATTTACGAAACCAGTTGTTCAGAGTTGATCGGAGTGTCTTGAGCTAGGTGGCGTCTTCTGATGACATTAATTAACGAAGAAATTAATTAAAAACCTTTAATACGTTTTTCCCGATTTTTGAATTCAAATTAAAGTTTCAAATAAAACTAATTGAATTTCAAATTAAAATTCAAGAGCTTACTCATTGCACCTTGGACGAACCTTAGGAAGTATTTTGTCATTTATTGCTAATTTTATAAAATTTTAAATTGTCAATTTATTTTATTTCAAATTTTTAGTTTCAATGATTTTAGTTCTCCCAGAGTCTAGTGCAGAAAAGAAAATAATTTCTTGAAAAATGGTTTTTTTGAAAAGTACGTCGAAAATTTTAGATGTTTCCCTTCGAATGCTTCAATTCGCTTTGTAAAAGAAAAAAAAGAATAAAGGCATTTTTATGTATTTATTGATTTTTTTAGTGTAAAAGTGATTGGTTATAATTGCTTTATTGATTACATTTTACTTCAAATTAAAGTTAGATACTTATATTTTGAATAATATCGATGTTCACTCGGGTCAACTTATTGTTTTTTAGAGGAAGGGGAGGGGGGCGATAGATGTCAGTCAGCGTCTAGAAGGGGGCGATGAGCTCAAAAAGGTTGAGAAACACTATTAAACATTAGGTCAAATTATTCAATATTATTTAACCTAATTAGTAAATAATGCACGGTATTACTTAGAAACAACTGTCAATATGATTTAAAACAAAAATTTATCAAAACGAAATCGTCACTTTTTTTTCATCGGAGATGAATTAGTGATTGAATCGTGATATATATTATGTACCATTGTTTTCGCTAACCCTGAGTTTTATGTATTTTTTTACCCAGTCTAACTCCTGATTGCTATATTATTCCCATAGCAAATCAAAGTGATATTATTTAAATATACTGTGCATGAGCTTTTTTTAAAGGCATAGTTCAAAAATTTTCACGAACGTTATGGAGAAATTAAAAAGCAAATAAGCAATAAGCAATTGAATATTAAACATATAACAAAAAAAAATAATCCCTTTGGGAGGGCTCCCCCCCTCCCTTAAAATCCGCTACTGCCACAGAGTAGTTTTTCGGACGAATCCGCACTCTTAGGTACCTAGGATCGTTCATCGGAAAAAAGGCCAAGGTGGGTAGTAGCGTGAAGATCTCACAATACCAGAAAACTCATGGCCTCTTATGAAAATTTCCTCTCCCTTAGAGAAAACAAACTAGAAAACAAAATATAGTCACATTATCTACTGAATTAGTTTATTACAGAAAATTATGAGTATCAACATTTGACACAACAAGACGAACTGTTATGGCATTTCGAATATTGCACAAGAGTTTTATTTTTACATCTGCAGCGATTTGTTGAGCACTTGGAAGTGCAACTGCATCGAACAGCAAGCACATCGCACTTTGGCCAGGGAGTTCCGGCCACTTCGGGAAGTGGCCGGCCAAAGTCGCATGTACGCAATTCATTTCCAGTACATCGGGCATTGGCCACATACCCCGGCCAATGTGCGAAGTGGCCGGACTTCGGGCTTTGGCCGTAACATATACATCTTCAAGTTCTGGGTTAAAAACACACAATACACTGATACACACAACCCTTTCATATGCATATTATATAATAATAAGTATTTTAATGTATTTTATATCTTATGTGATAACATGTGTTTACATTTTCTCATGTCATTTATAATATATTTTAGCTTGTTTAAATTTCAGTAAATCTCAATTTTTCAGCATCCTTTTCGTTATGCTTGCCACTCCCTTTTAAAGATATAGCACGCCTCTAGAGATTGTGGCCAGCAGTTTCAGAACATTGGTGTGTGAACTATAAAGACTATTGTTAATTGCAACTCTATGATTCGATTCCCAACTTGTTAAGCTTTCAGGACATTAATTGCGGTATTTATCACAAAATCAGTGAACCAGGTATTTAGTTTTTTGGTCGATAGACCTAGGTTATTGTATTACAAAATGTTAACTAACTTGCATTTAGAACAGAATGAATATTTCAATTAGAATTAGAAAGCGTGATTCCAGAAGTCCAAAACGTCCTTTTCTAAATATGCAGAGTAATAGACAAAATTATGTAATGTCTCAAAAAATATCAAGCAGTATTGTCTGCAGTTTCAAACATGTAAAACATATAGGGAAATGATTCGCATTTAATTGGAATTTTCGCATTGTTTTTAACGTAAACACACACACACACACACACACACACACACACACACACACACACACACACACACACACACACACACACACACACACACACACACACACACACACACACACACAATATGTTACGTTAATAAGACGCATAATTAGCAGGAGCAGTTTTTAAGAGTCACTGCTTGATTGAAGAAAAAAATATTTGCAATATAATGAACACAAAATTCCCAACACAAGATTACAGACAAAAAAAATGGAGAGAAGTTTATATTGCCCTTGTCGGGGAAACTAAATCGAAATTATTTAGAAAATAAAGATAGCTTTAACACAAGTTCTGTTTCTAACGTCTAGACATTATATTATAGATGAAGATTTACAGACTCAAAAAGTGACTTTCTTAACATAGAAGAAAAAAGTAACTGAATAAATAAGTGAAAAAATTCGAAGTGATTATCTTAGTAGGCAAATATGTGTTATATAGGTTGTATGTAAGTATTTTAATGCAATTTTTCGCTACAAAGCTCTCTCGATAATAATAAATACTGCTGGAATTGAAAAGCTAAAAGGCTGAGATTTTTAATTTTAAAGGTATTAATTTCAAGCGCAGTGCAATTTTCTCAACTATTGCTTGTTGTTCAACTTGCTAATTTATAATAACTTGTTCTATTTTTCTCCATCAGTAAAAATGTTTCCGACATAAAAAAAAAAAATGCCGGAAGCCTACAATTACCGTTCTTTGTTTGATAACCACATTTATGCACTTCTGAACGTATTTCTGGGAAAAGTAATTATTTATAGAGGATCGAAAAAAAAAAGAACATCAGTAAAAATAAAAGTATTTTTGAAATTAACTATTTGTCTATATTCCGTGATATTTAATATACATGAACCTATAAGATATTGCAAAAAGCAATCTATAATTGTAACATTCTCCTGTTAAACTCAGTTCTAACAGGTTTAAAATGTAAAAAAAAATGAAAGTAGTGAGTTATTATTAAAAGTAGTTTAAAGAAAAAAATAACAAGTTTCACTTAATATTTTTATCTTGCATTAAAGATAATTAGATTTATGATAATCAGTTTTATAGACTAGAATTAATGTTAGCATTAGCATTCAAAAAATTTTACTTCAAAAGCTCTGTCGCTACTGTTTTGCTACAAAAACAAAAATGATGTCAACGTCTAAAAATTGATGTTCAAAAACGTCGGTGTGTTAAGCTCAATTCTAAAATGTTTAACACTTAATAAGATGAAACACAGTGAAATCGTGGAAAAAAATAAGTTAAAGGAAACTGTAACTGCACTTTAATTTTAAGTAAAGTAATGTTTACAGTGAATATCCAATACAGTGCCTCAAAGCTATGTTAATCAGTTTCCAAGAATATAATTAATATTCCCAAGTAGCACACTTCGTTTTTTAAAGGTTGTAAAATGGTTATTAACGTTGTAACAACCGCTTAAAAACGTTTATAAAACGTTTAAAGGTTATTTGTGCTACCTGGCTTAGCATCAGCATTCCTTATTGTTCACTCCAAAAACTCCGTCGCGACTACGTTTTACTTCTGAAAGGAAAAAATGCTAATGCAAGTCCTTAAGTCGAAGTATTAAAATTTCCCATCCATCACGCAGCAAGCTACAAATATGACGTAATGTCTTGGAGATATCACGTATTATTTGAGGAACATAAAGGGAGGAAGGGGAACATCTTAGAAACATCACGTATTGAATGTTTATAAAGTACCCTGAAACAATCATTCAGGGAACTGCAATGAATGAAATCGATTAAATTTAGGAAAAGAAAAATCGATTACCTTAGTATATACTGTTCTATGATCATTTATGTTTTATTTTACTTATTTATTTTTTAGAAGTTTTACTTTGCTCTCTGGTTGACCAATTTTGTCCTTTTTAGTTTGATTTTCCGATTTTGAATATCTTTATGTGAGGCATGTAAAAACTTTGTAGCGAGAATATACAAATTTTAAGCTGCGGTTTTTGGAATAATGGCAAAAATGCTCAGAAGAATTTGTTGTGTACACTGTAAAAAATGAATGTTGTTTTTACAATATAATACATCTAATTTCATAGTTGTGAGCTGTAAAAATGTTCTAAGTATACAGTAATAAACTGTAAAAGTTCTATTTTTATAATACTGATTTGTAAAAGTTCTACTTTTACAGTAATAAACTAAAATTGCTAATTAAAGTTTATTACCGTGCATTTTACAGTTTCAAACTGGAATCTCTGCTGCCGTTATTATACTGCTGTTTTTACAGGATAACTCAGCTAAATTTTACGGCAATAAACTGCAAAGTTGCTAACTTTACAGTAAGAAACTGTAAAATTATTAGTTTTACAGTGTATTACTGTGCATGTTACAGTTTTAAATTGGAACCTCGGCTGCCAGTATTATACTGTAAAAACAATAGTTCATTTTTTGCAGTGTAGTATTTCTGGTCTGCTTTTTTAATAAGTACTAAATTGTGGCAGTTTTAATTTCAGATGTTGACTGTGAAAAGAAGAATAATAATTCCCTTGACAAATATTATTTGTTTTCATGTAAGTTTTTTTTATTGCCTAGTTATTGCAATTTTAATTTTAAAATGCGTATCATTAAAGTTGAAAAAAAATATTAACTTTGCATTTGCTTCGCAGGTTTGCTTCCAACAAGCTCTGTTGAAAATTGTTCTTGACAACAAAATATGTGAAAGTGTTTAAATAATTAATTTAAAACGTTTATTTTACTTACCTCTTCGCAACACGTCTTTCCCTTTTTACTTTTTTTTAATTTTATTCATTTTATTTATTTATTTAGGGGAAACGGTATAGTTATTGGCCCCCATATAGTTATTGGCCATTTCAACTTTGATGCTTAAAAACAAGCAACCTTTTGGTTAAAAAAATGTTTTAAAAATATGTGAAGGTAGCATTTTTAATAAGTGTTAAAAATACATGACCGAATTTGCGCTAGGTGATTTAAGTCATTTTGTGATTTGTGATTTCTTGGAGCCCTAAAAAAACAGGTCGTTTTCTTAAGAAAACGTTAAGACTATAGATTTTTTTATGAGACATTTCAAAAGAACTCGATAGATTTACAGCTTTTAAAATCCTTGATATGCATAGCTATGGTGCCTAATAAGTGAGGTTGAGGTGTAATAAAATAATATATTCTTAGAAATTAAAATGTTGTTGTGGCCAATAATTGTCACAGTATTTTCAGAAAATTATACTAATTGGCCCCTCTGATGAGAATGCTACTGATAACTTTATATGTTTAGCAATAGAAAAACTTGCTGAAGAGTTTAATGTATGAAATGAGCTCATGTCGCAAAAATACTTCCAAAAGATTTTTGGAGGTGAAATGATGATCAAGATAAAAGCATCAAAATGCCAGGAGGAAGTTTTAGATAATGTATGACCGTTATACAAAGTTCGGCGCTTTTTTTTTTTTCAGAATGATCTTTCTAAAAACTACTCTACCAATACTGGATTACTAACTGCAAGTATTGCAACAACAAATGCAAATCATACCAGTGAAAGATAGTGTGACAGCATCAATAATTGGTATAACTGCTCTGAAAATTTGTGTATGCCATCTACTTCAAACGAAACCACTCATTGTAACAAATTTGTCGATGATAACCAGCAAAATGCGCCAAAAAAAAGGAAAATTTATTTGTGGGAAAAATAAAAACCATTCTTTATGTTTTCTGAGAGTTTCAGAGTAGCTATTGAAAAAAAAAGCAAGAAAATCGGCAAAAAGAGTGCGAAAGAAAAGAAAAGAAAACAGAATGGACAAGCAGATGTACAGAAAGAAAATTCTTATACAAAGACAAAAAAGTAAGGAGATGTCAAAAAATAGAAAAGAGAAAGGTGGAGAAATATATTCAATCTCAATGCTATAATGTTATAATATACTTAATGAATGGAAAATATATTCAATTAACGGTACAATACCTTCTTATAATGGTATAATACTCATAGAATGGCGTAATGTTATAATAATATATTGATACAATGGCATAATGTATTCATACAATGGTATACTATATTCATATATAAAGGTATAATATATTCATATGTATGAATAATCCAGTATAACATTGAATTTTTTACATGGCCAATAACTATGAAACGGTGGCCAATTACTATCAATTTTACATTTTTGTATTTGCGTTGACTTTTTTCTAATAATATATTTGAAAAGTGTTTTCAGACAGTATGAGTAGTAAAATACATTAATATAGTATCATATGAAGTATTTTTTATCCATGCAGAAATATTTCATTTATTTTTAATTCAAGCATACAAATACGATGTCGCTTAAGTGGCCAATAACTATACCGTTTCCCCTATTTATTTGAACAATTTACAACTTCAACAAGTTTTCAATTTATAGCCGTTGAGAGAAATCTAAAACAATGTTATCTAAAAAAAAAGTAAAAGTAATTATTATTCATTTTTTATATATATTTTTTTTCACAATTTTAAAACACATATTTTTTTTCCTTAAAAAAGTGGGAAGCGAAAGTAAAAACAAAGACTAATTTATGTATACTTCTCTGCTTTTGTTTCAAACTCATTCTTCCCGAAGGTACGGTAGTTTTGATTGGGCAGATTTAAATTAGTAAATTTTAAACACTTAATGTTTTACGCAAAAGAAAAAGATGCAAATGATTTTATTTTCGATATAATTACGCTGTAAATATCTTATTATTTATTTTTTTTAATTCATTTTTAACATTTTATTTGCCAGAAAATCGACCTGTGACTTGGCGAGTGAGGGTTTTTTTTTATTTTATATCAGTCTTCCGTTAAACATATGATATACTAACTCGTGGTTACCTACATACCCCTTTAAGTTCTTAAGTTTTGGTTTAAAACTTAAATATTAAATTAATAAAAAAAATAAGGGATAAAAACTTCGCCTAATAGCCCTGGTCTCTCCAACAACTTTACTTATCTTCCTCATGATTAACACACTGCTATTTTTTTACTTATAAATAAGGTTGAAAAATGTAAACAGAACATAATTTCTTGGAAGAAAACTTTGACATATTTTCCGTTTGAGCTTTGTACAAATAAAAAAATGTTTTTTCATGTAAGCAATTATTTTAAAGAAACAAAATTAAAACGGTGCTCTGTTTGTTTTAGTTTAAAGATAGCTTGTAAAAACATACTGTTATGAGAATATTGTACTAGCTAATATCAAAAGCAAGATGCGATGAATACAATTTTCAGACATAATTCACAGCCCCATCATTTTTACTTATATATTCATGGTATGATTGTTTTGATAAGAAGGCTATTTTAGCTGTTCTTTCGCAGTATGTTTGCCTTAACTAGTTTCATATCTAAAATTATTATTACAGTTACATTTTCTGTTTCTATCATTAGAATGAATAAATAATTTCAGATCTCATTGTTTTTCTTCCTTAATTACAAATTTTACTGCATATACATACACTTTTGTATTATTGTTTAGTTAAAATGGATTTCTTAATATAGTTTAACTGAAAGTAAGAAGTTGAGAAAACACAAGAAATTGTATCTTTATGGGTGACTTGCCAATGATTTAAAATATTGCGTAACCACCAAAAATTTTTTTGCTCATAATCTCAATAATACATAAACTCAAGGGTATGTAATTAAAAATATGCTTTACGAACAAGTTGAAAATTATATTACATAAGGTAAAATAGTCCATATATCATAATTAAAAATATTCAGAATGTATCCATAAAGGCACGTGTGATCAAAAGGATAAGTTTTATTACGTAAACCAATTCATATAGTAAAAAACGGAACTAAATTGCCTTCTAATTAAATGCCATTTTTCTTTATGTCCTCTCTCCTATAACATTGCATCTTACTTATATCATCGCACTCATAACTAAAGCCTTACTTTTCAAAAGATTTTATTGTCTATAAAGGAAAAAACTCTATGTTTTAGAAATATGAACAGTCACTATATTTAATGATACATTTTAACATTAACTTCTGAAACTGAAGCAGGAAAGCTGATTGGAGAAAAAAATTAATGAGGGAAAAAAAAGATGGGTTGAGAAAAATATTAGAAACATGCTTTTTTCCTTCAAAAAGCTAGTTTAATATTTTAATAACCAATTAATGATCATTATTGAAGATAATCTTTGTTCTTCGAAAGTTTTTTTAATACTTTAATGACTTAAAAAAGATATCATGAAGATAATACATAACTTCATGTACTCTGGTATGATGTATGATTTATTTGCTGCAAATACACTCATGTATTGCAGATCTCTTAGTTACTGTGAAATTTGGCTTTTATCATTGCGTTTTATAAATTAATAGTTCTGGCATGTTGAAATGTGAAGTATGCCATGTACCGCTGCAGAGGTTCATTGCTAACAAATTTGTTTGCTTAAGGGGTTACAGTACCTTTCTAACAAATTTCTTTAATTTAAGTGAAAAAGTTAATTATTTGAAATATTTGTTTCTGCACTTGTTTAACAAACAATAATTTATTTTCAAACATCAAAAATTTTGAAAACTTGTTTTTTAAAATTTGAAAAATGTAAGAAAATTTCAATTTTTAAAAAACCTTAAGGCTTTTTTGTTTCTGCACTAATTTAAAAATTTCTTCTTGCGAAATGATCACAGGATTACCTCAACAAATCCGTGCATCCATTTTCTTATATTTTGATTAGAAAATATTTTGTGACCTTTTATGTAAAATATTCTTAGAAAATTTTGTTGTTCAAGGTTTAACAAGCTCTAAAAATTTTTGTAATTTATAAAACGCTTATTCAATACACAGTTTCGTTAAATATATTATCCTGAGTGCAAAAAATATTGTTTTAAAGTTATATCTTTAATAGAAAAAATTCCTTAGCATTTCCAGTTTCATAGAAACACTAAAAACTGATCACCGAGAAAATCACTTTAAAGTTTGACTTTTCCATTAGAACACATAGCATGCATGCCCTAAAGTCACTCATAACTTTTTAAATAATTTAGCTAGAACAATGCTATTTTTTCTGAGTGTTTTAAATAACTTTTACTTTTGAAATAAGCAATAATTTTTTTTTTGTCTTTTGATCATTTTTGAGGTACTGTAACCCCTTAATCACTTGTGCTTGTTTTTTCTGTATTGCAAGTAAGGACAACAGTTTTCTCACAATGCTAAGATAATCTTGCACTCGAAACGACTTATTTAGTATCTTTGTTGACTATTTTTTTTCTTTTAATGGGGCTGTGGTGGCTACTAACCATTTGCAGACCTAGTGCATTCCTCGAGACCGGCACCCATTTCGACGCCCAGAATTTCGACGCCCAGTTTATCCTCTAGATGGAGGCACCTGGGCTCTATGCGATACGAAACTGCACTAGGAGTTTAATTCTGCCAGGAGATACTCAATGTCAAATGAGTACTCGAGGGATCTTTTACATGTCGCATAATCATACGACATGGACGCGGTCGATTTTTCTGCATCTTGAAAATCCACCAGCTGGAGTTGGGTTTGATCCCGCGCCTTCGGGCGTTAGAGAACAGCGTTTTAACCACTCATCGTTGCATATTTGTTGTCAAATTGACTGAAGGCTCTGTAAGGAAACCTACTATTACATAGTAGGCTGATATAGTTAACTATAGTAATTTTGAACCACAATGTCTCTTTTTTAACTATTTAAATGACCGCACTAATACTGTAATGTTTCGTTTTGCTTTTGTTATATAACATTTTTTTCTAATTTTAATTTGCCTTGTACAAAGTTATAATGCCATTAAGGGAGACTTTGAGCCACGTCAGAAACATGATGCAAAAAAAATTATTTTAATAAGTGCAACTTAAATGCATTAAATAAAACTCATAAAGGTTTAAACTTTCCCACCACTGTACTTTGCAACCGCAGAAGATTTCTCTCATGAATAATATTGCATAGAATACTGCCGTGGGAAGGAAAAGAGTTGTAATTGAAAATTTTCCTTCCTTGTTTTCTCTTTTTCATTTGTATTCACCATAATCAGAAGCTTTTCCAACAGCTAATTGTTTGAAAAAATACGGTTACAGACAGCTAATTGTATATATACACCCAAAAAATCAAAGAAAATACTTATTTTGTAAACATTTAAGTAAAAAATCAAAGATCGACGAAGTAATTATTTTAATTTTATTATTATTTTTTTTTTTGGTTCTGTTTAATCGTAATATTCGTAATTAACCCTTTAGTACACTACAAAACTCTTAATATCTTTAAAAATAATATAATTGCACAGCCAATAAAGTGGGAAAGACACACTTTCTCATGTATATATCAGTAATTAATTTAAGACTTCAATGAAATTAAATATATTCCAATTAATATGAAGACTAATTAAGTGTCTCGCTCCAAAAATTCATGAATATTTTAACTCATATTTTGGTTTTGATATAATTACGCTGCTTCCTTTCTCTATTATTGAAGCTAAAAAGTTATTTCTTATAATGAAGTTCAACGCAATAAGATCTTAATATTATTATAAAATAAATAAATAACATGTGAAACTTAAACCGCAGCGAAATTCATTTAGTTATTTTGCGCTATATTCACATAATGACAAAGCTTTTTGTTAAAAATTTCCTTAGTATAATTGCAACTTTCCAGTCTTTCTGAAGTTTTTTTTAAAGCCTAAACTCGCATTGTGATATATACTTTTTTGTGGAATTTTAATTCCAAAAGTACAGCACGTGACAGCAACGGTTTACGAGGAGGAAAAAAAAGAAAGTTAGGGCCCTGCTCCACATTGACGTAAAGCCGAAAAATAAAGCAGAAACGTAAAATGCATTAAATGGTATTCCTATGGAAAGAACCCGGATTTTCGGTTTCTGCCTTCAGTTTCGGTCGCGTTTTCTGCTGATATGGAGCAGGGCCCTTAGAGATGTTTTCAAAAAACTGTTTCCCACAATTAGAAACGTTTAAAAAATGTCGTAGTGATAAAACGGTGCCAAAAGAAAGATTTTTTAAACTCAAGTTGTGAGTTAATTTTTCATACCTTTATCGTACGTGCTTATAATATACAATGTACTTAATCACAATACGATTATGTTGTTTACTCAGCTGATTAAGAAAAAAGTTTATTAACTGCCTTAATTTCCTCCTTTATATAGTTAATGATTAGGAGAGACCGGGGTTAAATGGACCACTTTTCAGTTTTGAGTGGTTACACTCAAAGTAATGTTTTTTTACAGGTAAAAATATACAAACATATTCCATAGATATATTATATTTTACAATGCACTTAATTAAAGTTAATTATTATACATTCCTTTTTCAAAATAATTTTAAATAGAATGTGAGAAAGTGGAACACATGGACATTTTTTCAGAATTAAATTAACGAAGTAATTCTTTAAAAGTATGAAACATTAAGGAATATTTTATTGGTTTATTTATGGCATTAATTTATTAACATGAAACATAACATAATTGAATATTAAAATTAGTAAATGACACCCCGAAAGATTTTTGGGTCACTGAAAGACTGCTGCTTTCCTGTGACACCATGTGGTCTGAAAGACTCATTACAATATCTTGAACATGCACAAGATATTCATCAACATTTTCAGAGAAGGAACACACATTTTTAAATTATATTATCTCGATTTATATATCAAACTTAATATATGTTACGTTTTACAGAATTAAATATTATGATTTGTTGTATATATAACTGAATGTTTGTATAAAATTAATATTCAAAATGAACTAAATGAAATAATAAAAAAATCAATATATGTGTCTCTCTTTGAGGTCTCTTCTTTGAGGTCTAATTAGGATTAATTTTAATATTCAAAAGTAAAATACATCTATAACAATTCCAAAAATTGAATTGTCTGAATGATTTATTCATTTACTTAATAAAAATAATTAACTTTTTAATTCTTAACTCCAGACATGATATAAACTAGAAATAATATACATGGAATCAAGAAATGGGGTAAAATGGACCATGGTCCATTTCACCATACTCACATTTTTTTTCATATATATATATATATATATATATATATATATATATATATATGCATGTGTCATGTGTGTTTGTTTGTGTTGCTACACATTAATATTTGAGTTGTGTGCTACGTCAACAAGCGAATCATACGCTCCCTCCCATTTACGATCGTCAGGTGATAGTGAAGCGAATACGAGCTTTTCGGTGAAACGCCTTTCATGACGTTCGCTTCCGATAGCGGAAACCAGTGAAGAGCTATCAGAAAGAAGGGATCGAAGAGAACGTTTATTTTTTTATCTCCTTCTCTCAATCATAAGTGGTGCCCCACGAAAGAAAAGGATCACTCTTAGCTACTGCCGACTTCCATTTCCGAAGGTTTCGGCCGTAATTACGACAAGACCATGGGAAACGGGAGGTTATCGGTAGTGGCAAAAGACGACCCCTCTTCTCCCATTAAAGGGAAGGAGTGGAATTATTTTGAGGGGTGGGGGAACACGCGTTCCGCGGTTGATATCGATCTTGGGGGAGAAGAGCGAATAGAGATACCCCGTAGTTTGCTCGATGTTGTGCCGGATTTACGTATTCAGTTCGCTTCATAGAGTGTTCAATCAGACTGTGTACACAAGCTGCAGGTTTTCGTTCAATCACTGAAACTGTATTAGAGCGGCGAAGAAAAATAATTCTGCTAAGTTGTAAAAATAATAGGTTACAGTTGTATAGGCAATTGTTGTTTATAAATAAGTGCGTATCAGTAGTAGAAATGCAACAAATAAAAATTAGCTAAATCTCTACTAATAATAAATAAATGAACACTAAAGTTTTCTGTTTTGCATCAACATTAATGGATTTTTTTTTCTGTGATAGAAATGATGAGTTTATTCTTCTCGCGTGTTCTCAGTAGAAACATTCACAAACGTTCTTTGGTTCGTATGAACGTGAAAAATTCCGTTTATTAATAGAGTTAAGAAATGAATAAATAATTAAATTAATAGAAGACATTCATACTTTATTTCAAGCATCTATTTATTTACTGAAAGTTTGGTTTTAGTACAAACTTAAATAAATCGTCGTAATGTCTTTAACTACCTATATTTTCATTGCATGTTTTAATATAACAGCTAACTTTGAACATTCTTTTGTAAAATTTTGTAAGTAGTTATCTTTGTTGTGTTTTCTGTATTTCTCTCTATATATATCTCTCTCTATCTATCTATTTTGCTATCTATCTCTCTCTCGGAAAAAATACCGATTAATAGTAAGATATACATAAAATTGATGAACATAAAATTGATATTTACAGTTCCTTCTCTTTTTTGTTTTCTTCATGTACTGTACTTTTCCTGCTTATGTTTTCTGAAAGTAACCTAACAAGAAAGAATTTATGAGAGTATTTTGGGTGATAATATTCTAAATATTTTCAATTTGGATACAACAGCAAAGTACAGAACTAAAGAGTTTGTTTCTTTTGGATAAACCCATTTGTTAATAAAGCTCAGATACAAAATATCAAAAAAAATGCATAAATTAAATAAAATGTGTAATTATGTCTCAAATAGTTGTATCAGATAAAACTACAGATACATATTCTTTATGGCTTACGAGCTTGGTTTTCGTTGCAGGGAAGTTAAGAGTAATGAGCGTCAAACTTATTTCGGCAACCACACCCAACATTTTCTAGTTTTACTATTCGAATGTTTGGACAATTAGTATCTGACAGTTCCAAAATGTTTTACACCTAACATTAAATCTTTATCTCAGTGAATGTCAAGCATACAACACGCAATCCATTTAGATACTTTTTATCTAAGAATAGAAATCGCATGAAAGCTGGGGTGCAAGAAAATGGTTAAACTATTCTTTTCAGTATATCATTTTGTCTATCATTTTTGTATGACTTGAACTTGCATGAACTTTTGAAGATTTTAATGTTGAAGAAATATATTGAACAACAAACATTGTAAGAAAAACAATTTCATTTTGAAAACACAAAGTGCAATGTATCGAACGCTGTCTAATCTAATGTATAGCAATAAAGATATGCGTCATCATTTATGCGTATGTATATGGGAAATATAATAATTAGCTTCGTATTATCAGTCAAATTAATTTTTGTGAGCTCTCTCTCTTTAAAGTAGGAAAAGATTAAGTGAAAAAAAAACAACTGATGACTGCTGTAGAAAAAATATTGTACAGTTTAAGTAAAGTAACGTATGGCTCGCTCATGCAGGAATATACATGTTTTCCAAAAATTATTGTTAAGATTACCAGAAGCGATATATTAATTTATCATTTACGGGAACTTCCATTTTTGCAAATATGTTTTAAGCGAATAAATGTGTGAAGTGCATGCGTGAATAAGTACCATTGTAAGTACATATAGGGGAGGGTGACCTGAAGCGAGTATTTAGATGAAGGATGATCAATTGTAGTTTTTGGTAGTAGTTTTTACTGTAACAATTTAGGTTTTATTTCCTCGAAAAGAGATCTTGGAATTTGAAAACACTTGAAACACCTGGTTTGCCCTGCCAGGATCCTAAAGCCGGTAAGCTTAACTAGTTGTGATTTTTTAGATTTTTTAGTGAAATAGGAAGTAATAAATAATTAAATCGATTGACTAGTTAACTGCCATTATAAGAAATAATTTTTCAAAGTTATACCTATCCAATTTAAATTGAAAATATATGTCAACACATTTGTTTACAAAAAAATAAATAATTAATTGATTAAATCAATAGACTGGCTAATTGCAATGACAGAAAAAGATTCGTTTTACTCTTTTATTTTTTATATCATTAATAGAAAATATAGAGAAATTAGTTGAAAAATGTATCGAGCCAAAGTGGGTATACTCGTTTTGTCCGAAAGCTCGTTTTCTATTTCAATAAATATTACCCTGAAAAACTAAAATAAAAATAATAAAATAGAATGACCATCGTCGTTTATAGCCGGATGTTGTTAGAATAACATAATAATATTGACAATAAAAAAATAAGCCCGTTTTCGACTAATCACAAGTTACATATCTTCAGTTTTTTTATTAATATCTTTTGTTTTTCATTTTAAACTTCACTGCTGCTCCGCTGAAACTGATTGCAACTCTCATACGTGGACATCAGCTCTTGCAGACCATGCGGTGGCATACAAATGCCTACCTGCTTTAGGCGACCTCCCTTACTAAACTATTGATAATTAATTGTCACATGCAAAAATATTACTATTTATTTCGTAAGGAATGAAGAAAGTTATTTAATAAAAAATCGTAAATGAAGAATGATTTGGAATGTTCGAGCTACGTGGAATATGTGGTTTGAATTATTTATAAAATTTAAACATTCATTTTTTATTTCTACGGAGCTTCTAAAACTGAGAAATTTTCATTATCTCTCGGATGATCATTTGACTTTTGTTTTTAATATGGGGTGTAGGTTGTTATAGAAGAAGATCGGCTTTTCTGTCGCTATTGGACTTACGCTTTTCTGGAGAGGTACAGATAGGAAAACATACTTCTACCGAACGGTTACTTCTAATGGAATTTTTTCTTTATTGAATCAGCTGATTATTAAACCTAAACTATTTAGAACAATCCTGATTTATTTAAAGGCGGTCACTGTAAGAACAAAAAAAGTTTTGAAAAGTTACCAGGAGAAACTTTTTAAAATATCAAAATGCACCTGATTCTCTAGCGAGGAGTGCAATAGAAGCGTGTTGTCTACTCTCACCTGACTTAATAAAGGGAGTTTATTAAGCCTAGTTCATAATTCCCAAGTAATAGAAGCTCCTATACAAGCCAAAACTTCAGTATTCCAAATTACCCAACTACTTCATAACACCTTCATCTTGTCTATGTCAATCCATCCTCGTCTTATTAAATTTTGAATATTGTCCTAAAAAAATGCCTATACTAATAAAAAAAAGTGTCACACTGTAAAAAATGGATGTTGTTTTTACAGTATTATGCAACTAATTTTATAGTGACGAACTTTAAAATTGTTAAGTTTAAATTGCTGCTTTACAGTAATAAGCTGTAAAATTGCTAATTTTGCAGTTTATTACTGTGCATTTTGCATTTTTAAACTGGAACCTTTGCTGACAGTATTATACTGTTGTTGTTACAGTATAATACAGCTAATTTTGTGGAAATAAACTGTAAAATTGTTGCTTTACAGTAATAAACTGTAAAGTTGCTAGCTTTACAGTTTAATACTGAGCAATTTACAGTTTTTAACTGGAATCTCTGCTGCCAGTATTATACTGTAAAAACAACGGTTTATTTTTTGCAGTGCATCTTTTCTTTTTTTCCCAAAACTTCTCGTTTAGTAGCAACTCATAGAAATAGGCAATCATAAAACAAGGTGTAAATTAGTAAAATTAGAATTAAACGCGATGTTTGTTAACTTCAGCTTCTTTGTAAACATTCGAAAACAGTTCGATTACCATTATGGTGAGCAATTGGGCCAAAGAGTTTCAGGTATATCTGGTATTTGATGGCCGTAATGATGTCACGCATTATGAAACAAAGTATTTGTTCCACACTAAGATCATTTAGCGTATTGAGAGAGCCCCCGACAAATCATTGCTTTGACGTCGGTAAAGAGTATCGAAAACTGGAGGGTTACAATATTAGTTAATAAGCTCAGTCACGCTATTAGCTGATAGTAGACGACAGAATGATTTAACTACTATTTGAGGTTGTTAAATTACAATTTATTACTATTCCGAATATCGCTTGATCTTAGAAGGACTAATAACGTGATATTTCAAGTTTCACATTAAATATAATAACACTTTGTTTTGAGAACTGCATTCACAATTTATTGAAGTAAGTTTCTAGTAAAGCTCTCCTAATGTGTCTGTGTACACATCAGGAGAGCTTTACTAGAGAGCTGTTGTTAAAAGCACAAATGTGCGGGAATACTGCAGACAAATGTTTCGGCGTTACAAGGAGCGCCTTTTTTAATGCAAAAAATTGTGATCTTATGGATGCACTGACATCTGACAAATAGGATCGGACTTTTGTCGGATGTCTCGGATGTCTTTAAACAACGTTGTATTTATGTTATTATATTTATGCACAATGATATTCATCTATGTCTCAAAGAGTTCAATGTCCAATTAAAAGAAAACATTCATTTACGAGAATGATATATAAAAAAGAGCGTTTTTCGGTCCTGCACTATCATATTGGCACTTGCTTGGGAATTAAAAATATATATATAGAAAAACAATACGATCTGGTGAAAATTATGTAATATACAGCGGAGCCCCGAAAATTATCTTACTGCAATAGCGCAAACTTTTTTTTTTTTTTGTAAAGTGACCAGCTTTGGGAACATACATATGGGAACCTGTTGCATGACATAAAATTACTAGTTTATTAAAGTTGTAAAAGTTAGAGTGAATTAAAATTCTTTAAGAGAAAGAAATAATCTACCAGTAAACTAATCTTTTCTTAAAGATCTAAGAATTTAAACACGGGTAAATAAAATTGTATTCATACCTGAAATCAATTATTACTACTCAAAAGTAAAATCGCTGATCTCTTTGAATTTAGCCATTTTCACTACATATACATATTTTACAATGCAGCACCACCGTTTTATGATTAAAAATAAAGTGAATACTACTTTTGGGGGATGATCTACCTTAGGTACGCTGACCATCTTTAGCTCACCAACCTTATGAGTATGTTTATTACGAAGATAGGTTTATATATAAATTGAGCACTGAAATCTTCAAAATTAAGAACACAATTAAAGTAAATGAAAAATATTTGCTGGGAAAAACATGTTGCAAATTAATATTATGGAAGCACAAAAAATAAAGGGAGTAAAATCATTATTTTAAGGAAAATAATTATACTAATAAGGATATACTCATTAGTGGTAAAAAAGGATTGCTTAAAAATAATTGAGAACTTATCTTAGAGCATGGTTATCGTATACCAAAATCAAAAGATAAAATAAATATGCAGTAAAAGGTCTGCAATACTTTAAGGACAAATTTTCGAATTTAAAGCTTGACTTTTGTCCTCGGATGTGTAAAATTCATTAGTTTTAGCTATAAATGCGAAAGTTGCTACACTGCAAAAAATAAACTTGTTTTTACAGTATAATACTGGCTGGTTTAAAACTATAAAATGCACGGTAATAAACTGTAATTTTAGAAATTTTACAGTTTATTACCTCAAAATTAGCTGCATTGTACTGTAAAAACAACAATATAATACTCTCAGCAGAGGTTCCAGTTTAAAACTATAAAATGCCCAGAAGTAAACTGTAAAATTAGCAATTTTGCAGCTTACAAGTAATATTGTAAAGCAGCAATTTTACAGTTTGTTCCTGCAAAATTAGCAATTTTTAGTTTGTTGCTATATAATTACCTGTATTATACTGTAAAAACTACATCCTTTTTTTACAGTGTAGATATAAATATTACCATGTTTGTCAAAATTTCAAAGGAAAATGAACGCTCAACATCTACTTGAATGATGATCCATGCAGAAATTTATTTAAAATCATATCTTCAACACCCATTAGCATGATGACTCATGCAGAACTTTGAGATTAGTTGCAATTGACCAATGTAATGAATATATTCAGCGTTCATTGAAATGCTCTCCGAAAATCATTTCCATTCAATTATATGTCATAAAATAGAAAAAAAGGTCCCAAACTCTTTTCAAATCCTGGCTCATTCAAAATTTAAAAGCATTGACACGACAAATCAATGATCATTGAAGTGAATCTACGTTCAAGTATATTTCGTCTATTCACGAGCTCAGAATATTTACGTAGAAAAATAAAGATTTTCATTTAATGCATATATTAACGGGTTAAAAGATAGTAGCACAAGTCAAAAATTTTACAAACTTGAGTTAATCATAGATTTTGATTCATCTTTAGCTTCTCTGTAAAATGTACCTTATGCGAAAAAAAATGCTAAAAATATTGACTATTAGGAGAATGCAAACATTTTCCACTATGGAACTACTATTCAGATAATAATGACAGTGGTTTAAAGCAGATTTTATGCCTCTGACAGGTTCATTTGACATAATTTTCAGCAAGTAGAAGTGCCATTCACTCCTTAACAGTCCCTGCTCTAATTTGACTTTTTTCGGTTAAAACATTGTAAATGTGGAATATATATATAGGTGGTGTAAGTTATTCAAAGTCACAAATTACAAGTAACTTTTCATTAAAATTGATGAATAATAATAAAAAAATATCTTTTTTTTAAACATAAATCGTTTTCTTAGAATAAAAATTTAAAATCATGATTCTTTTGGAAATGCTTTCACAAAGCCTCCTTTTTCTCAAAACTTGGATGATATATTGAAACTTTCATTCTAACGACGACATATGACACCGTTTTGTACAGTAATTAAATGTTTTGAAACTCTTTGAATGCCTATTTGAAAATGAAAACAAGTCTACACTTACTAAAACAAAAAATATTTTATCGGCGGATTAATTGTTTATGTAACATTTTCAAGACTGGTGCAGATCAAAGCAATTCGCAAATGAAATTATATACCTAGGCTTCACTTCAAACAAGGAGTGAATAAATACGACCTTTAGGATATATCTTCGCCGTTATCCCCTCATTTTAGCATTCTCAAGGCATGCGGCTACTGCATTAGTATCTAGTTACAACATTAACGCTTAAGTTGACTTAAATATTTAATAGCATGTCTCGCAATAGCTTAAGCGGCTAATTAAGTATTTAATGGCGATAACGACTGTTCTTCGTGCGTGGCTTCCTGTACATGATCAGTTTATACTCCAAAGATGATGCTTCACAAAAGTTCAGAGGTTTGGGATTCAAAATTACGCTGAGGATTCTCTCGTAATCACGCTAACGTAGCAATTTCAAAATTTTGAAAGCTTACTTCAGGCATTATGTATGTATAATGATATAATTTAAAACTTTATACTTGGCAAGTATTTGAACTCTTTAATTTTACGCAGTGTCATATAACAACTACTTTGTAAAGCACAACTTTCATAGTGCATAATATGTCTTTTAAAACATACAAATCTTTTTGAGCTATGAAAAATTTTAATTTCTGTAACTGCATGTGAGTTTATCAGAATGCTTTGATGCAATATCTATTGGTTAGAAGTAAACATATCTCACTACTGTAAAAGCAATGATTTAGAGGTATTTGAAATTTTTTTTCCCATCTAGTATAATAATTAAAATCATAAATGTTTTCGGGTAAATGGACTTCAGCAATGCTCATACGCCCCAAGCTCTCAAATTTTCGCTTTAGGCAGGGACTTTTAAAGTAGGTGCCGCAGGGACAGGAATGACACGATGTGTCCACTATATAAATAGAAATATATACGCAATAGAGAGATAGACTTGGGGGGGGGGGGTTCTCTTCTAACTCTTCAAGGGGTGTAGCGAATTGAAAAAGTTTGGGAGACCTGCCCCTGTAATTTGATAACCCTAGATTGTAGTCGAATAAAATCGTGATTGGCCTCTTTAGGATTTCCGAATCCGTATTAAAACACTGAAGGTACGGAGGAAGAACATGAGCTTGTGCTGCACATACTGCACGTACGTGCACGAACAGTGCACTGGAGTACCCACAAAAGAGAAAACAATGACTTCAGTGCCCCGAATATGACGGTTGAACTTTTTCTTTCCATAAATATTGAATTTTCAACAATGGTTTAAAATATTTTATACTGACAATAAAGATTTTTTCTGGAGTTTTATCGCACTTTTTTTTGGCGCTTTTCGGAGTTGACCTTACTGGAGGCCCGTTATCCTAACACGGGAATATTTTTTTTGTTTAACTGCGGAAAAACTTAACTGAAGCCTAAATGTTCAAACGGAATTATTTTTTTCACTTTACATGAGTCATGTGATGTTTGAAAAATTGGAGCCAATTGAATCATTAATAAGCGAGATACTTGGCCATGAACTTTAGGGTGGCATTATTTGGCGCACTTAACTTGTAATTTAGTTTCAAAAGATCATACAATAAAGCAAAATTACACCTTCCTGAGATGCATTGTTCATGAATTACAAACACTTCCTTTTAGAGGAAGTTGTTTTGGAATGAGACGTTGCTATGGTAAGAATGTGTTTAAACAAAGTCGCCAGTGCTGTTAAGTTATTAATCTTGTTTGTTATAATATACTATCTCACACTATTTTGCGCCACAATAGTGAGCAGAAAATATGCGATTACTCTATCGTGAAACTTTATGGAACTCGTTATTAACGCTTGATTAAATAGAAAGCCTTTGAAATACATTATATGTTCCGCTGCGTAATTACTTCAAGTCCATTATGGATTCAAAAAATGAGAGCATAATTTACACTTTTCTACTGTATGAACATTTTACACAGTTATCATAACTCACGCGTGCCGCCGCTTGATGCTATCTATTAAAAATGCATGTCAGAGTTAAGCCAAACTGGAGAAATGTCATTAGCAAGACACCCTACATGTTATCTAATGCTATCCTGAATTTTATCAGGAGGGCTCTGAAATTTCACACAGGAGTTAGAAAATGCCTATGAACCTAAGCTATTATAATCAATATCATTATTTTAATGAAAACAGCAACTACACAAACTGAAAGCTATTTTGCAAAAAAAGGTTGAATCAAATTTTATTTAAGATTACTGATTGAACTCGCTGTATTAGGAGGCTGAGTACAGTTGATACAGGTACTTTAATATTCAAACATGTATGTTCCAAGAATTAAGCATCTTATGAAGAAGTGACCTACTTATGATGATTTGATTTACAAACGTCGGAGAACATGTCATTTTTAATATCACGGTGGATCGAAAAAGTAAGTTTTTTTTTTCTTTTTGTACACAAAAGTAAATTTTTATGGTTTACTTTCATCTATCATTTTACGTATTTAAGTACTCTATTGTTTTAAGCAAGATATTACTGTGTTCCTTAAACAAGACGTATCATTATACCCTACAGCTGTTTATGTTCGGCGCTGTTTTTTCACTGATTTTAAAAACAAGGAAGGTATTATGAATAACCCTCTATATCAGGGGTGGCCAACCTTTTTAGGGAGAATGCCACTATCTGGAGAGAAAATGCTCAGCGTGCCACATTGTATTTTTCCAACGAACAGGTTTTTTAAGTTAAAAATAGATTTTAAGTTGGCTGACTATGTAATTCTTACTCAAATGAAACATTTCTTATCGTAAATCTGAGCAATTGAAATCTAAATGATAATATGGATATTACAAGTCCAAACTTAAGAGCTATCGTTAATAAACACTTTTATAGGCTCTGTCAGTTGGCTAACGCTTAAAAAAGAAACAAATAACATCAAACATTCTACTTTAAAAATTAAGCAGTCTGTACTTAATGTGGTTTATGAGTCTATATCTTTTTTTACCAAGGCTTTAATTTTAGGACTAGTTCTTGAGAATCCTAAGAAGTTGAACGTTTTAAGTGTTATCAATTAATATTCAACGGTATTCAGATTTTTCTGCATTCATAATGAAAAATATTTGTTTAGAAGCGTATTTTGAACCAAATCTACAGCAGCATCAGACGGCTGAAGTGTGTAAATGTGAAAAAAAAATTGTTGGTACAAATTTCCAAATTTCTGTATAACGTGGGTGACTTTCTGTTCTTATATTTGATTACCGATGCAAAAGGTCAGTAATTCCGATTTGGATTTCAGAAGCGAAACAAGTAGTGTCTTGCAGAGAAATAGACAAAGAATATAACAAGATCAGCATTTTTTTTTTCATGATCCTAAAAATCATCAAACCTAACACTGAATGAATACTTAAAATAGGGGTAATTTTTTCTACATATAGCATTGAAAAATTATTAAATTTGTGTTTATACTTTCAGTATTAAATTCAATGTTTTATTTTTTTTCTCCAAATTAGAAAGAAGCTGAAGTTTCATCATAAAATAATGTAGATGGCCTACACTGGTTTGGGAAACTTTTTTTGTACTATCTTAAATTTAAATTACTTAAACGCCGGATAATAAGAGATGAGCTAAATTCATTTGCTATTCTTCATTCCTAAGTAGCAAGTCCTCATTGCTTTCCTTCCAAACATTTTAAAAAACACTCCCTAAAATTCTAAAATCTTATGACTATTTATCCTTTGGATAGCTATTGCACATTTCAATGAAGGAGTAATTTGCCATGCTCTCCTCTTTCTCCTGGGAAAAGTTCACAAAACATTCAGAGCTCTAATTCGTAGTTTGTTAATACAGTGAACTCTACAGGGTCACCAGCAGAGAAAAAGTCTCATTCCCTGGCAATGAGTTTGTGATAAATAATTCGATGATACTTTTGAAGTTTTTTTCCCAAATTATTTTCAAGTAATGTAACAAAAACAATTTAAGGATCTTAATTTGTGCAACCATACCGAATTTTGTTCAATCTGGTTTCTTAATTTTAGTTGCAGAGTTAACTTTTTATAAATTTCATCACCCGTAGCTGAAACTATTGCAGATAAAAAAAATACATTCTGCAACATCAAAAGTTTCATTCGTGTCAAACGCAAATATGCTTTACAAAGCATTGACTGTAGCGTCTCAGCTTTTGTTGGATGTTGTAACGTTTTGTTGTAACGTTAAGTACTTTGCAATATTGTAGTTTAGACAATTTGTAAGATAGCCTCCTGACACTTAATCCTCACAATATCATTATATTTATCAGTTTAAGGGTTTTAGTTTTTATCAATATTTTTGAGATCGACATTTTTTCCTCAAATTTGGAATTTTTTCCAAAAGTCTTCGCGTGCCACTGTTACTGCTCTGCCGTGCCACATTGTGGCACGCGTGCCGCGGGTTGGCCACCACTGCTCTATATAGTTACGAGATACTGGGTTTTTCAAACGAAATTAAACACTAATAAGTGTGTTTGCATGATTGGATGATTATCAGAGGAGTCATACTAGTAAAATGTCCGAAGTTAGAGTGAATGCTAATAAAATGATGTTTAATAAGGATTTCTGAATAAAATGTTTGTGAAATTTATTGAAATTAGCAACAATCCTATCGAAAATTCAAAGATAAGATGAATTTGAAATCTTTCTTTCCTTTTTTTTTTTTTTTTTGTTGACAGAGTAAAAAGGTAACAACTATTTCCGATTTTGACCGACAGTTAAGAGATTCTCTCATCATTAGGGAGTTTCATTGTAAAGGAGAAAACTTGTGGTGCTTCCTTATGGAGAATTTCTTATGCTAATTTTATTTATTTATTCTTATTTATAATATTTTTTCGTTTTCATTTTTATTGTATTTTTGAGTTTTTATATCTTGAGTCATGATTTATCCGTTGCGTTCTATCCCTCCGTTCAATTCTATTGACTGTAAACTAAAACCAGACATAAAATAATCTGAAAAATTTTCTTG